>VACF01000283.1:0-278049 GCA_006891605.1 Pleurozium schreberi | reverse complement strand
AAAGCCTTTGCTGTGACAAGTAGCTTATATCAGATTTCAATCCACTTACTTGTTATTTCTAGTAATGCTTTATCTTCTAATTTCACTTTGGCTTAGAAGACTGGGTCATTCAAGCTCTACTTTATTTCGAAAAATTCTTTCACGTGTTGCTGGTTACACTTTGCAACCGGTAGATATTAATTCTATGACATTATATCAAGGATGCGTGCAAGGCAAATTCATTGCCAAACCATCACTATGGAAACTTCCTCATGAATTATCACCTACGCTTCCAAGGCTTTATGGTGATATATGTGGTCCAATCACTCTTATGTTTGGACCATTTCGGTATTTATTGATCTTGGTTGATGCATCGGGCATACAATCGCATGTCTCTTTATTATTCATGAGGAATTTGGCTTTTGCCAATTTACTATTCATGTTGATTCGTTTTAACGCTCATTTTCCTGATTATCTTATTAAAACATTACGTATGGATAATGCTCAAGAATTTCGATCAAGATCCTTTGAAAATTATTGCACTGCCACAGAGATTGAGTTGACATATTTTGTTACATATGAACATGCTCAAAATGGATTGGCCGAGTCTATTATCATACGGATCCAATTTATTACGAGGCCATTGCTACTTCATGCAAATCTATCTTCAATGTGAGGTCATGCAGTTCTCCATGTTGCAACTCTTATTCACTTTCGTCCTTCATCTATGGAGATTACTTCTTTACAAGAGCTTATTTTTGGACACATTCCAAATTTTTCTCACTTACGAGTCTTTGGTTGTCATGTACGGATTCCAATTTCAAAACCTCGACGCCATACTATTGGGGCTTACCGACAAGAAGAAATTTATGTTGGGTTTGATTCTCCAAGCATTATTCGTTACATCAACCCATCTACTGATATGTTACTTCGTGCCCGTTTTGCGAATTGTCGATTTGAAGAAGACATATTTTCATCTTTACGAAGAAAAGCATCTGTTTCAACCACTTCTCTAGATATTACAATTCAAACACATGAGACTTTTACCTTGAATACTAATTCTATAATATCATTGGCTGAAACTGAGGTTGCAAAATTTTGGCACTTGCAAAAGATTGTGGATTAGACACCTGATGGCTTTAATGATGCATTGAGAATTACTAAAACTTTCTTGAATGAAGCTCAAAATGTTCCTGCTCAAGTCTTAATACCGGATATTACTTCAACTCCAATTTCTCAACCAATTTCAAGCAAACGGACTTGTGGACCGGAATCACCGGATAAACAGCCGCGTAAGCGTAAGGTTGTAACTGATATTGCCCACATAGTAAGAAAAGACCCCAAGTTCACTTCATTTGGACACCATATGCATTTTGTACGCCGGTCAACTCTCTCCTATTTTGTAAAGCTTGTTAAAAATAGTGGCTGTTGCTGATTCGGATACTTTCTAGTGTTGGAATGCCTTGAAACTTGTATGGATGTTTATTTATGCTAAAAATAACTATCTTGATTTTTAGTGGGATTTTACCAACTCTAAGGTAATTTTTGTGAATTTCCAAATGTCGGTAAACATGATTGACTTCCTAGCGAGTCACCTCGCGTATTTCGAAAAATCATGAAACTTTTTAGGAGACTTCTAGAAAGATTAAATAGCCTAACAGCAAAGTTCCATATCAAACTTATACTTTCTAAATATGGTAAAAAATTACCATCTGTCAAATTAATTCCTCCGGAAAGGAATCATTTCCGTACGAAGGAATTTCTACGAGGCGACTTCTCCATTGCTCTCCTAGCGTGATTTGTGACGTAAACATCCTCTATAGATCCTTGGTGGCGATGCTGCTTCATCTTGCTAAATTTTCCATTGAATTCTTGCAATTTGCCCACTATCGTGACCGGGGAGAATCTTCTTTTGGGAAGTTTACCAATTGGCTCAAATGTATCTAGGACTTCTACTTATTACCAATACAAGTCTTTTGGCCAAGATTCCACCAAAGACTCAAATTGGCACTCTTTCTTGCTATTTCACAAATAGACTTAAAGTTGATTTCAAACTCTAATCTATGTTTTATCAATTCTAAATTGCCAAAAATAGCAATATGAGCAGTTTTAGAATGCTTTTAAATGATTAGGGCTAACTTCTTAAAGGATGTTCCTCCAACTGGTTTGAAAATACTCTTTTCCCTAGTTTTTAACAAAAATTAATACAAAAATGAGCACAAGGTGAAAAAAAAACTCTGAGGCCCGGGTGCTATTTGCGGAGCTCACATCTATCGATAATTTCACATCGCTAGCAATGTGATCACACCATGAACTTAGAGAAACAACAAATGGCGTCAAGAATAATAATTCTACAAGAAGTGGTTATCACCTTTCACCACCTTGAGTGTCTTTCACAATGTACGAGTCCATTGCTTTCTTGGCACTGTTAAACTTAGCCATCGCTTTCCAACCAACAATAGCACCCGCCCCCTACAGTAGAGTTGGTCGCTTTTCTTGTGTCGTGGGATATGGTGTAGTGTTGTGGCATGTGGTGTGACAAATAAAAAACAGAAAGTAACTATTTGTTTCGCACAACTCCAAGAGCCGCCTCAACTGAACGGGGACATGAAACACTATAATATCCCTGCAAACACGAATCTCCCAAGTAGTATCACATCTTCAAATCCCTCACTGAATCAACTAGATTCCGCTTCTTTCCTCCACGATGCTGTCTATCTATCTATCCATCCATCCATCCGTTACCGGACAAGAACATCCAAGGACCAAATAAACATCACGGCACTACATTCTGCTAAACCGCCCCTTGAGCCCAACCTGCACGATCATGCCATGATCGCATCTAATCTATCATTCATTTGCCAAATAAAAAAAGTCCATTCCTTTTTTATTCCTGAATCCCCAAAGTCACAATGTGACATCATTCCTGAATTGGAAACTTGGCCTCCATAAAACACATTTTTTAGGTTGTTTATACATTTCAGTCACCTCAATTTACAAGTCATATTCAATACCACATCTCTCTCAAAATCACGTTTTGTAGTGAGAATTTGTCTTCGAAAATAAGTTATATATTCATTTCATGTTTGATTGTGATAGTAAACATGAGGTCCCCCAAGCATGCTTGAAGCCAAATATGAAATAATGATGAAATAACAAGCAATAGCAAATTAAAAAAAAGCGGGGGCTAGGTGTGTATTTGGCTCCTTCTATTCTCACCATGAAATTCTTCCCATTTGTTTTTCAACATACCGAGTTGTGGATGGACTTCGCTGGACTTAGAAGAACCATGTTTGAGATCGGTGGATTGGGCATATTAAGTTGGATTGTTTTTTCTCCCTTCCACCATCTCATTGGGCTCTCCATGAGCTCTCTAGGATGCTGTCGCACGCCAGAAAAGGATGTCATATGAAAAAAATAGGGCATCGGGAAGTTCTCCATGTTTTTAAATTACAAGGCCAACTAGCCAGCACTCCCAAGGGCTAGACCTCTTGATGTGGTAGGGTGTGGTAGGGTGTGGTAGGGGGTACGGTTCCCTTGGGAACTTCGATAGTGGGTATGGTAGATGTTGATTTCATTGTCTTTGAGGTAGTATGGCCATAATCCATTTTGATTTGGAGGATCAAATATGGAGCATCCAAAATGGTGTGAAGTCCATCATTCTCACTTGTCACCTCATCGTGACACTCTTCAAATCGATTTTCCAACATGGCCCACCGTGGATACCTTCCATGGGCCTTGTCCTATCCATGTCAAAAACTTGTGGGTTTGCACGCCGGTTCAAATTGGATGATTTGAGCATCTTGTGGATTTTCACACCCGTTCAAATTGGATGATTTGAATATGTCCCACCATCTTGTGGTGCTCCTCTTGAGCTCTCCAAAATGCCATCCTATGCCCCAATCGGACCCCGTAGGAGAAAGATGGGCCACCAAGAAGATGGAGTTCTATCTTTTTCATTTTTGGGGCCTATCTTGGCTGATTTTTTCTTTTCTTTTCTTTTCAACCGTATAAGTCTCACCTTCAAATTCATCGTCAGTCAAAAGTTGCAAGCCTATTTCCAAAGCAGGGGGAAAAAAAAACTTCTCCTAGTTATATAAGTTGCCCATATGCATTGCATATGCCGTTACATGGTACACCTTTGTAACAAAGGGTACACCAATGTCCTGTTTTGGTCACATATGCAAGTATTTTTGGGTGGATGTAGGTAAATCATGTACGTGGTTTGATCGCTCCATTTTGGGACCTATCCTACTTGATTTTTGGTTGCACATCCAACAATATTTTTGGTCCAGGCTTCAACAAACCCCTTAGTGCCAATGACATTAATTGTTGCATTAATACATGAAAAAATGTGCAATTTGCGGCTACCAAATTTTTTAGCCTTGATATGCTTCCCAAATGATGAGGAGTACCCTGAAGGAAGCTTCATGTAGAGGCAATAGCGTATGCAAATTGCTCATATTCTTTCTCAGAGAGCACATACCCTGCAACTGGTTTCAACAGTTCACCAACTCTACAAGGGTTTGGTGTCAACCACAAGTGCTTTTGAATGCCTCTTCTTTGTAGATCTTATCGCACCTTCACTGTATCTTTTTTCCCGCTTAAAGTTTTCAAAAAATTCTTGGCAAGATTCAACTCGCAATGCATAACWTTGAGCGGAGAAYGAATAAAAAGMCTCTRGCCACATCARCAGTCTTGTCAAGCTTAGGGTGAAATCAACAAAGCACAAAGAAAGAGTTTATGCAGATAGATTCAACGATGCACCTCCCTCCCTGGTGTAGTCGTGCTTCTACCATCACTTCATCTCTCAAAAAAAAATGCAACAAGTGCTCAACAAATATTTTTACGACTATTACAAATAATGAAGCTTTGAATTTGCTTGCTTGAATTAAAGTGGGCAAACTTGAATTTCACATAGTCTACTTTTTATAAATTTTTATTGTTTTTCAAATATTATTAAAATTATAATTTGTGTGGCATTCTGAAGGTAGCATCCCAAAAATTCAAGGATTTACCACTGATTATACCATGATGTTTTATCACTATCACCCTCAAAAGAATTCTAAAACTTTTATACTAAAGTAGAACTTCTAATAAGCCAGGGGGCCGGGATTGGTTTGACACATTACTGTAAAGAGGTTATTAGAAATAAGAAGGGCTATTTGTTCTCATGTTGTTTGTCTATGGGCAAGGCCAGGACCGGTCTGACACATTACTACAGAGAGTTTTATTAGTTCAGAGGGTGCAGATTATTAGAAGTTCCATTGTATTTCAGGTGATTTTGTAATTATTATGATTTTCAGAAAGAAATTATTTCTTAAAATCATAAAAATTGTTTTTGGTATTTCTAATTATACAAAAATGTAGATAAATTTTGAATAAATATTACTACATGAGAAAAATACCAAGTGTGTAATAGGTGTGTTTTGATATAGAAAACTTTATGAGCTTGACCAAATGGGAGTATGGAATGTCCTTGAATCATTTGGAGAATTTTGTTGTAGGATCCCCCTTTCAAGGATGTAAAAAGAACCCCTGCCTAGTAAGTAAACAATGTAAGTTATGTATGTTAAGTTTGAAATCTCATCCTTTTAAGATTCATATTTTTCCCTTTTGGCATGAATGTACCTTAAATATGATTCAAGTTTTTTGAAGCATATGAAATCCAGAGTACATTCAAGGGCAAGTTATTGTGTCCATGTATGGTACCCGTACATTTTTGTGCGACCATGAGAACCATGGTGGGTCATCTGACAAGGACCCCCGCCTAGGGACAACTGAAACTTGTCTGGATGGTCCGTCTGTCCGCTCGTTTTTTTTTCCGGCAGCTAAGGGTAGGAGGTCCATAAAGCGTCCATCTAAGGGCTAAAGCTCAATTTTGGCAAGGTGAAAATGCTTGAAATAATTTTCAGTAAATTTTCCTTGAAAGACAAGTGGAATTGGCATCTAACCCAAGTTGTTTCATATTTTCTGGAGCTTTGTGGGATTAGTTATGAATTTTTGAAGTTGCAGAAAAGTGCATTTCAATGGGCTCTAAAACCGACCACCTCCTCAAATGTAGACTGCTTGTACATTGGAGAGTGCAAAATGTACCTCCCAAGCCTGATTGGTTTTAGAACGTGCTCCATTTTAGGACCTCCTACCTTGGCTAACATGAGTTAGATTTTTTTCACTAGAAGTGCAGAGTCTGGCAGTCCTGTACAATCACAAAGCCACACTAATTTAAATTAATGTCTGTTCAGTTTACGGTCACCTTAACCCCCAAAGGTCATTGACTATGCTTTCACCAAAAATGCTCCAAAACTGCCATTTCTAGTGCAAGTACCAAATTTTAGAAAAAACTTGGGTTAGATGCCAATTTCATTTGTTTTCAAAGGGAAATTTACTGAAAAATATTTCTAGAAGTTTCACATCCCCAAAATTCAGTTTCAGTTCTTAGATGAGCATTTTTTGTGAACCTCCTACCTTGTACCTTATTAGATATGAATGTAAATGTACCACACGCTAACTCCATGAGCTTGGTGCTGGTAAATTAAGCATCCTTGTGAAGGTTGAAAGCAGCATCAGATGTGACTCTTCACAAAATTTACACAGATTTACTTTCCAGTACCAATCCTTTACAATGTACACTATTGATGCGGCTCACCTGCATATCATAACTTACAACAGCTTTTTGTCCTAGTAAGTTATATACAACAATAGTGCTACCTAGGTGGATTAGTCTCTACAAGCTATTGTTTCAGAGTTAACCTCATAGCGTCCAAGTGATTACAGTGAGAGTGGTCATTGACCCTTAACTGATGCCGAGGCCATTTCTAGTTGATGAATGAGAGAGCATCTTCCTGTGTAGGACAAAAATGCAACTATTCATCCTTGGAGCTTGGTTTGAAAAGGGAAGATCTTCTAGAATACTTTGGGGTAGTTGCAAGAAACACCTGTTGTTTTTGGGTCAAAATGGCCTTAGTACTGGAGTATTGTGACTTTGGGAATAAAATTTTCAAAAATGAAATAAAATATGGATAATTTGTAAAGTATTCAAAAAATCACACGTGTGAAAATTCAGACCTAGGAAAATTTATTTCTAAAAGTTATGCACACTTAAAGAGTGATGGAAAATGCCAGGAAAATGGACACTTTGATGTTTGATTTTTAAAAAATAGTAAAAAAATTCAAAAAATTCTCCAAAAGAAAGCCATTTTTCCTCGCTTGAAGATGCTTCTTCTCAACTAGTTTTGTCTTTGGGAAAAAAAAATTGAGTTCTTTGCACTTGTGCAAAGGTAGTGCTCTTTGAGCACATGTGGAAGGTGGACAAATTACTATTTTTAGAAAGTCTCTTCCTGAGCCTATGTAACTTTAGTAGAAGTCCTTGCATCTCAATTTTGAGCTTCAAATTTGGATTTTTGGGTCGAAAATAGTACTAAAAACCTCCAAAATGGCCAAGGTAGAGAGCCAATCGGGGACAGATTAAAAATAGTAAACTAATTTTAAAAATTTTGAAAAAATTACTCAATGTCTAAAACTACCTCATGTACCTTCATTCCAAATTTCACTCCAAAAGATCAAAATATGCAAAAGTTATGAGCAAAAAACCACTTGTCCAAAGGCAAGGCGACAAAAAATAGGACAAGTGTTTCTTGCAATCACCCTTTGACTTCCCGTGCTTATTTTTGAAAATTTTTTAACCGATGATTCTCATGGTATCAAAATTAATGATTTTCATGGTGGCCCACTTGGTGTTTAAGGGTTAAAAGTACAAGAACACTATTTAAATTAATGAACTTCTTGACTTATTAGAATCCCAATTGGGGTTCACATGCTTTTTTTTTATTATTACCACATCATACAATTCATACTCAAGAAACAAATCTTCTTATGGAGTAACCTAATGAGGTGCATTCTTGGCTGCTTGTAAAATTACTATAATTTATTGGTTTAATCTTGTGCCTCATTACTCCAAAAGCAAACATTTATAAGGTAACTACACCGAAAATTGCACAAACTAGTAATTCAACATGGTTCACATTGTTTAATTAAAAGATTTTTTTGTGGAGTCTTGTTGATAGTCAAAGGGGATTTTGAATTTTCTTAGAATGCATTTTGTGGACACCATATGAATAAACTATGAGTTTTCAAAGTGCTAAAAATAGGTATTTTAAAATTCAACTAAAGACTCTCAAGAATAGTAGGAGTACATTTTAGGCAAAACTCTATAGTTGGTTTGTTTTAGAAAGTAGTTGAATTTAGGTGTAGTTATCTCACATGTTGTGGTTTCGAAAGTGTGAGAAGAGTAAGCTTAACAAATTGTAATAGATGAAAAATATACCCTCCACTTGGTCCCTATGTAGGTAGAGAAAACCAACCACATGCTTGTTTGCATGTAAAAATGTTAGAATTTACTATTTATCATAGATGGAAAAATTTGGAGTTCATTTGTGGAATTGGAGACCCGCAGTTAGATAGGTGAAATTATAAAATACAAAATTAACCAACTAAAATATATGAAGCATGTATTTCCTTGAAGACCCAAATGGGTCTCCATGACTGAGTCCACGGTTTGGTTTGCCCAAATGTTTCCCTTGATTATTTTGAGTATGTTCATTGCTCCCATCACTAAGAAATGCTCCAAAGCTATATTGAATACATTGAAATTTGAAGTGTATAGTACTGATATATAATAGTAAAAAAATACCACAACTGAAAAATATTATTTTACAGACAGGGCAAGAAAAAACTTACAAAGTAGGAACATCTGAAATTGGCACTTTTTATTGTGAATAATTTCTATTATTGGACCATTGAAAATTTTAAAATTTTAGATTGGCAAATAGCAAGAGATTTCAATACACCAAAGAACACATCATTTGAATTTTGTATGCAAAAGTTAAAAAGAGCAATATTTTTTTTGGCCTTTGTTATAAAATCCTTTCTTCATGGATARRTACATATTGGTTTAGGAGATGTACATGTTACGATCGTTTGACCAAGTGGCAGTTATAGGCACCAAGGACATTAAATGTTTGCCTTATTCTTTCATTAACAAAGAGAAAAAATATATGCTAACTGGTACACATACCTAAAACTTGACCTAGAAATCACACGCATGGTACATTTGTTTGGAAATGATGTGGAAAATCTTTCTAGTTGCACTTCATTATTGGTTGCAAATGAAGAGCTAAAAAAACAATATACTAACTAAAATAAGAGGTCCAAAAGTGTGCTTTTAAGAGCTGATTGCACTTGGGAGGAAGGTTATCCCTTGAAATACATTTTGGTAAATTTTCAAACAAAAAAATGGAATTGGCGTCTCATCCAAGTCGTTTCATATTTATTGAACCTTTGTGAAATTAGTTATGAATTTTTGAAGTTGAATATGATGATTACTAAAAGTTTTTACGTCTAGAAATGTAAWCTACTAATACATGTATTGAGGAAAGCAAAATGTATCTTTCTATTAATGAGAAGACACTTTTAGAGCTTGGTTGGGTCTAGCACCTTCTACAGACAAAACATGATAGCATCTACACCTTTGGAGGCTCGATTAGGCCACAATCACTTTTGATAATCCCACATCATGCAAAGAATCCTACTTTTGATGTGCCTCTCRTATATTGGTCCCTCATCCACCCACCATTGCCCTTTAATTATCTTGAATGTGTTCATTTTTTGAATGCTCTAGGATTTCTAAATTTTGATTTTACCTATGTTGTTTCATTCATCAATGGAGGAGCTTGGAGTTTATCAATTGGAGAACAATGAATGAGAAAGAAACAAATTACAAGAAATGATGAGCTTATAGCAAACATGCCATCTAATGCRCCATTGTAGTTGGGAAAGGTGATGGGCTAGTATCACATTGTTGTGTCATGTGGAAAAATGAGAGTACTTTGAGTAGCTGGAAATTCTTTTTTTTGTATGTAAATGCAAATTTTGAACAACGAGTTTTCATGTAATAGAAATTTGATTTAGTTCTTAAATGACAAGCCAAGCCYCTTTGGCTTGGTTTCAAAAAAMTCTTTGACAAAAAGTAGCTTAAGWATTTKGGGAATGTTTCAATCCATTGGACCCACTTCTATAGTGAATAAGGCTTGCTAGCACTACATTTAAGCTACAAAGTCGAAGAATTGATTATTTCTTAATTTGTGCTCTAACTACACGAACTTTGGGCAAGAAACAAGTACCATGTCCTACTTCAAGGAAATTTATGATTCTCCTTTGAATTGCTTGCTAGGTTAAGAAGTATTATTTATCCTTGAGCACCCCATTGCCCCAAATCTGGCCTCCTCCTAAGAGATGGTTAACCATTATAATCTCATAAGTCATGCAATGAAGACTTCTACAATTTTTTCCAAAGTTGCCTTCCCTAATCCTTTTGCAATTTCAATGGCCTCATCTCTTCACTAGAAGAAAAGTGTGTTGAACTCGACCAAGCCATGTGGTCTGGATTTTGTTGAGTTCTTCCTTTCCAACGCAAAATTTTGCTTTCCGACGCATTGAAACGCAAAATTTTGTGTTGGAAAGGGAGAACTCAACAAAATCCAGCCCACATGGTTTTGTTTAGTTCAACACGCTTTTCTTCTAAATAAATCCTTGAATCTTAATTTTTAATTGGTGGGGCCAACTTGAGTGTCGATTTGTAGCTTACTTTTGGAATTCATGCTAGGTGCTCAAGGGTTAAAATAAATAAAACCCAATCCAAATGAACATTTTTCATCCAAGTTAGAGATTCACCTACAAAACAATCTCATTGATTGCCACTCTGGCTTTTTTTTTTCAAAAATTTGCAGAAAAAGCCCTGGAACCAACCCCAAGAAGCCCAATCAGCTCTTTGAAGCCCACTTTACCGACACTCCATTAAAATACCGTTGTCACCAGATTTGCCGCTTCTCACGGAGTCTTCTCTTTGTGTTCTTTTAGTTCAGGTATGCCTTGGATGCCTGGAGTTTACTAAGTTAGTGGTTTATTGAGTAGTTTAGGAGCCAAAATGTTGGAATGGAATTACCAATAGCAGTCTGTAGTTTGAAGTTCTACCTTCTCACTTTTCTAGTTAGCAGTAGATGAGCCTCAACTGTTGCCTGGAAGCATGAATATGAGTCTTTCACATTGAAAATCGTTGTCCACCACTTGTTGGCGGCTGACAATTTCCAAAGCTAGAAGAGAAAGTGTGCTAAATGGCACGTTCTGTTCAAATATGAGAATTTCCAACCCTGGAACTGGTTACTCTGAAATATACTACTATCGGAAGGCCTGTGCGTGCGTTCATTCTGTTTAGCTGTGGTGGATGTTGTGCAGGAAAGGGAGGCTCATATTGTACCCTGACATGTGGAAGTCAAGTTCTTAGATCCCGTACTGTTGAAGGTTTTCGCCGAAACCGTGCACTTATCGATGGCACTGTAAATGCTACTGCTTGTGTTTGAATAGAGTTCCTAGCCTCTGTTCCTCTGTACTGCTTGCACCCAGAGGGAACCTCCGACCATTTCTTATACAGCTTTGTTGTACACCCTATCAACCAATCCTAAGTTCCTGACGTGATGGCCATAGTTTTTAAACCACGGTGACTGATTACTACATTTCCACGCCAAAGCTTTGATTTCCTCGACCATACAATGAGTCATTGACTTTGATGATTTGACTGGACAATTTATGACCGTTATTTCTGAACAACATAGTCTACTGATACAAAACATGTTTCTTTTGTTTGACAGGGGGTGGTCGACGTCCCGCATTCAGCACATTATTTGAGTTCGAAATCGATAGAACCACGAATGAATTGAAAGTCTGCGTTTATAATGAACGAGGTTCCTCAAGGGAAGGAGAAATGGTCGGCTATTGCACGTAATTACTGCACCTCTTGTACAACTGCTATATTTTTTCAACCGGCGCTTCTCGACTGGATGTATTTTAGAAGTACTCTAGTTTCTTCCGTTTTGTGATTGACATTTGCTGGAGCTTGCTTCTTCCAAACTTTTAAGAATCTGTTCTTGTAATCGATGATCTAAGAATAGTCTCTCCGGCTTCTTGCCCCACGAAACTAGGTAGTTATCTGCTCACTCTGTTTTAGACATCATTGGAATCTACGAGCTCTATGGCCATCGTCATAAGCTCATGTGCTGATTTCTAGGCTATGGTAGAATTTCATGGCTACGAATGATTTCTTGAAGAGAACAACTGACAGCGGCTTTTGCATTGCTTCTAGATTGGTTTTCAAGCACGTATTTTATTATGGACATACATTGCCGCTCACTTCGTATCCCTTGCAACTGCCTTCAGGAAATTCTGGGGGACAAATCAATATGTCTCTCAAGTTCAAGATGGTACATGCCTGGCACATGCCCCATTATTCGTACTCCATCACTAATTCACCTCACACATTGTTTTCTATCTGTAACTGAAGCGCAGAAGCATTTTCTGTTGTTCAATGGAGTCGTCCCCTTGAAGCACTAATTCCTTGAACTTGTTGACCTTGCTGCAGAGGCCATCTCCAAAGGCACAGAATAACGCAGAGCGTTGCCCTTCTACAACAGGAGTAACCCACAAACTTGTTGCAGAACAATCGCTCCCTCTCGATTGGGGCTACGATTGCCGTGAAGAAGTTCACAATAACAGACCACCCCAGTCAGAATCACGGCAGCTCGAGAATTCCACAAAAAATCGTAGTAATTACCGTAATTTGCCTGGAAGTGCTTCTGGCGTTTACAGAGAGTCTGCACRCACCTTTCTTAGATACGGTAATCCAAGCAGCTCTCAAACGCCGAATCAAACACAACCTAATTCTGGTAGACCAAGGATTGAGTATAATCAACAGTTACTAGTTGGAAAGCCTCCAAATCAAGTTGGGCAAAGGCCGCAGCTGGTGCAAGTGCAGGTACAACTGAGACCAGGTGTAATGGTTAAAGTAGCCGGGGAAGCGGCCAACGGCTTTGCTCAAGGTGTAGGCAGTTGCATAGCTGAAGCTCTTGGGGATGAACTGGTGAACGGCTTTTTGAGTGGAGCAGGTCGAGCTAGGCTGGAAGGTCAGCCTTTAAACCCGAAATCTCGAACCACCTAGTTCACATTCTAAGGTGCCACATTCTCCTTCATGTGCATGTTACAATGGTTGCATAGAATTTGGTTAGAGTCTGGTAGAAAATCATTTGTGGTTATGCGTAGGGACTGTAGCTTCGGTAGAACTGTACATTAATTACGTAACCATAGAGCTTGTGGAGGAATGTACCTGTACTGTGCACCAACTCGCTTGAATGAAGTGGCTATGTTTTTCCAGCAGTTAGTTTGCGTCATCAATACCAATWTTCATGCATAGAGGAAAGGTACGTCCTTGAGTGTCTGCCCGACCTTACCCTGCCCTGTKCTAGATAGTCAATTCACTCAATTGCCCTATTTAATTAGGGGGCGTGAACAGTCACAGCAGAATTAGTATCATTAAAATATAGCTCATGGTGTATGAACGAGGAAGCATCATCSTTGAGCTTGCCTGAATGTTGCAAGAGTGAGGAACTCACGCTCCAAGGGCCTGAGAATCAAGTGGCCATGTCTATCCAGTAGCTAGCCTTTCTCACCAACATCAATTTTCATACATAGAGAAAAGTTACGTATCTGTACGACCTTCCTTGTCTTCAGTTGTATTCATGCAATTGAGCAACTAAGCATTTAGAAAGCCAAATGTAGATGTTCATTCCCCCTAGTTTATGACGACAACGTAAACGTCACATCAGAATTAGCATGAAACTGTGGGAAATTCAGCTCATGGTGCATGGACAAGAGTAGCTTTCTGGGCCATGTCTTTTTCCAGCATTTCACTACTGTCAGCAATATCAATTTTCATACATAAAAGAGGAACGTTTTTTTGTCCTTGAATCTCTGTACTGTACGGCCTTACCCTGCCTTGTGCTCATGCAATTGAGCGGCGATGCATTCAGATAGCCAAATGCAGATGTTCAATTGCGCTACTAAGTTAATTACAACACCATCTGCTAACAACAGCCACTACAGAATCGGTATCAAGCTAGTGGAAATGCAGCTCTGTCTTGGTGTATTAATGGGCGAGGCTTTTCATCTGGGTCATCCTTGCCTGATCGAAATGGTGCGAAATTGAACTCCATCCTTCAATTCCTGGAGATCGAGGTCCCGTTATCTGAGGAAGTCCCGGGAGTCCGTGGAAGGATCGGCCCCTTTCCAGTCCTCATCAGCCACACGGTTGTCGTAGAAGCCKGCTCCTCCTCCTCCTCGCTTGCCGCTGGGCGCTTTCTGAAACTCCTCCCTTCTCAAGTCGTACTCGTAGTCGCTGCTCACGTCTTGCACAGACGAGTGCACCTGCAGCGCGTACTGGAGGTTCCACAGGACGTCCTCCATGGAAGGGCGCCGTGTGGGGTCGTCCACCATGCACTTGCCTGCGATTTCGAGGACGGTCGCCAGGGACTCCGCGCCGCAGGTGCCCACGATGTCGCGGTCGATCAGCTCCATGGACGGGCCCTTCTCCTTCGTCAAACGCTCCTGGAGAGTCAAGCACCATAGAACACGTTATTCATCAGTGGAAGTGGCATCTCGATCCATGCCTTCCTGATTCTGTGTTATTTTCAATGCAACTTGTGTTAAAATTAACAGAAATTCAACACAAAACCATCTCAACCCATGGTGGAGTTGTACTAGCGATTGCCTTGTTCATATGTTTCCATTTATGAGTGCTTTTGGTGATCACAAAATGTTACACATTCATGAAAAAAACTTAGAGAGGATGATTGTAAAGCTCCATTCATGGGAATGGAGGCTTTTAGTCACGGTCTAATGAATGTGTTTWACAGTCATTGACTAATCAATGGAGTTTTACAATTAGGTTTCTTAGGGGAAGCGCACTGTGTTGACTGTTGCCATAAGCACGCAGAAATTGAAATATATGAACATGATTCAATGTGGGTAAATGAACTCTTTAACGGCTGAATCGTCTTTTGAATTTTTGCACATCGATCTTGGCTTATATCTTTGTACGTACAATCATGTTGTTTACCTCAATTTCATCAGGTTGGTCATAAAGAAGTCTGTCTATTTAAGGTTCAAGTACTGCTTTGGATGAAAGAGAAGCTGTTTGGACATGATTCAATTGCACCTATGAATGGCTGGATTAGAGAATTACATACCAGCTCAGAGCGCTTTTGTGGGAAGGGGTTCCTGATGGTGGGTGGCCTTCCAAGCACAATTTCCAGCAGTATGGCCCCATAATCATAAACGTCTTGTTTGTCTCTGTGATCTCGCCTGCAAAATACACAAACACACACACACACACACACACACATAAGGTGCCAAAGTATTGCAATACCGCCAATTTAACGAAATCGTCGTTGGCTGTGAACCTTAGGTCATGTTTCTTCAAGTGTGTCGACCAACTAGCCACACCTATCATAAACTACATTGTTCACCAAAAAACACCCCACATGGATGGGTTAATAATGTTATGTGAAATGCATGTGATGCACCTGTTTAAACCCATAAAAGGTTTCTGATTCTTAGAACTTCTTTTTCAGAATCAAACACTAATACATTAGTAGAAACGTAACATTTGATAAATGATCCACAAAAATACTCACTAATGATCTAATTCGTCATGCAGGTGTCTCATTTCCCCAGTCTATGCAGACCATGCTTCTACTAGAGATATGTTTCAAACTTCAGTTAAGACTTCCTGAAGTAAAGACTAGCTCAATTAATCACATCAGACTAAGTCCCAAATAGAAGAAACTTAGATTAACAACAAGAGCACACTAGACAGGGTTGTAAGTGAAAATAAAATTGATACAGACCTGCGCAGTGATCCTTCGTGAACAAGTCTGGGACTTGCGTTCTTGGACTCTGCTGCCACAACCTGCATCCAAAACGAAATTCAGAGCATTACTACGGGGATTACTCGATATAGCACCGTGATTTGCATTTGTTTACAAGTTAGTTATAGCCTTAACCCAGAAGTGCTCGTTTTAAAGATAGTCAGTACCTTGCCATGTCGACCTTCTCCAACAAGCGACCCAGGGCTGAAGTTATTCGTCGCATTCTTGAGCTCCTCGAGAGCAAACACCCGGTTCTGCGCTTGCGGTAGCACCCCTAATCTCATTGACTGCGACAAATATCCTGAAATTCGTGACAGAAAAACGTAAAAAATCAAGCACGAAACCGAAAGAAGTCAGCGAAACTCCAACACCAMTGTAAGCAGRCWCRCRATTCCCCTAATYYTCATGGATAATCTACAGAAACGTGAGCTTGTACTCGCTTCTTGAGAGGAGAAATTTGAGAAACCTATGCCTAAACAGYTGCTAAAAAGCTGTTGMTAATASAAAATCTRAAACAGTTACAAATACATTGCACAGTGTTGAACGAAACCATTGCAAAYTTATKAGTARAATTCCGACGTTCATTGCGAAACCGATGTWAAAACTATTGCAATGTCAGCCYTCCGTACTACTGCCGCCTGCGTACTATTGCCTAATCCCATCGACTACGACAAGTACCCAGAACGTCATGACAGAAGACTTCGACAATCACGCAACYACTCGAAGGAAGKCACCGAAATTCAAACCCCAGTTCAAATAGACACACAATTCCCTTAAACCTCGGGTACAAGCYACAGAAACGTGAGATTGTCCTCGCTTAGTTGGTTGAGAAATTTGTGAAATATTGAGAAAGATTTGGAGCATACTGGCATTGGAGAGCAACTCCGACGGAATGCCACGAAACGACCCGAAATTGCCATCGTCATGTCCCGCGATACTATCTTTCTCCTTCCCACACCGTCTTGCAATCACATACACCACACCACAAACCACCACCGACAAGAAAATCCCCCCTACCGCCGCCACCACAATGATGATGACCAGATGGCTATGAAGCTTCTGCGTCGACATGGCCTCACTACAATACTCCTGGGAGCCTTGCTTCTGTTTCCGCGTCTCCATGCAATTCCCTTGAAAATGCACAACCCCCGCTGCTTTCAGAAACGATAACGGTGGCGATCCCGAGAATAAGTTTCCTGAGACGTCCAGCGAGGAAATCGAGTTTCCAAGTGTGAGGTTTAAAGGTAACACGCCACTGAAGCGGTTTCTTGCTAAGTTAAGAGACACCATTCTCGGAAGCGTGAACAGAAACGAAGGTGGGGTTCCGGACATGCCATTCCCGGAGACGTCTAGGGTTTGAAGCTCTACGAGACGCTTGAGAGCATCAGGGACCACACCTGAAAGCTTATTCAGACCAAGATGAAGTGCAACTATTTGTGTCCCGAGAAGAGGGAAGCTCGGTCCCAAACTGTTACCCCCGAGGTTCAAAACCTTCAGGGTTTTGAGAGTCTCCAAATTGGGAATGGCGCCATTGAAGTGGTTATGCGCAAGCGACAGCTGCGTAAGGTTCGTCAGAGACGCAATCCCGTTAGGTATGATACCATCGAGCATGTTATTACTCAAGCTCAACGATCGCAGCGCCTTGAAATCCGAAATGGAGTCGTTAATCTCCCCCGTGAGGTAATTGTTGGCCATGGAGAGCGTTTCAAGGGATGTTAGAAAGTACGGCAATGCACCAGAGACGGCGTTGTTGTCCATCACAAGCTCCCGTAACCCCKTAAGCTTCTGAAGCGTCTCTGGTAGTGCCCCTGTGAAATTGTTGCCCGTGAGGTTGACGACTTGGAGGTTCGTCATCATCCCGAGGTTTGGAGGGAGCGTCCCCCACATGCCTAAGTTCGTCAGCTCCAAACCTCGAAGCTCAGGGAATGACAGAAGAATCTCCACGAGCATGGCGATGGAGAAGGAAGAGGAGAGCGTCGTCACCATGGAGAGCTCTTTTGTTGCGACCCCCGATGTTTTCTTGTCGCCCACGATGCGAAGGTACGTGAGAGTCTCAGGAGCGGAGCAGATGAGGCTCACGTGCGAAGTGGGAGGGAGGTTGCAGAAGTTGGTAGTGAGGTTCCATGGTTCGGTGACGGACGGGGTTTGGAGAAGCGAACGGAGAGTGAGAAGGCCTTCGACTTGGGACATAGGTAAAGCTGATACGCCATAGCTTGAAAGGAAAGCAAGGAACACTGTAATCACACAAAACACCAYCCTATTCTTCTTCATCGCATTGYCTTTTCCCATTTCTACACTCCGCGGAAACAAACACTTCGACCGATCGATCARCTCGCGATCAATTGCAACACTTCATCATTTTCCAATCTCCAGCCGCAAATGCATGCCCGAACCCGAACCCGAACCCAAATCCAAAACCCCTCCCTGTCTGCATTTGAGGAAACGAACGCTACCCAGCTAGCTGACTCCGCACCCCTGCGGTAATGCTTCAATCCGCCTTCCAAAGCTCAAATCGTAACAAAAACAAAAGCTGCAAGTACAGAACTTGTTTGCATTGATCGAGGAAACCACACTGACTACCTCGCATGCATCACACCCCTGTAATGCTGTAGCTAGTCCGACTTTGAAGCTCAAATCGTAACAAAACAAAAGCTAGCTGCCAGCTACTTTAATTTCAACTACACGGCGTACAATACCAAGCTCGAAGCTCCAAGTACTGATCCTAGCGTAGCCGAAACGGCAACAACAGCACACTAGCTAGCTCGCAGAGGAGAGACTGAAACGATTTCAACGGGCACCATGCATGGAAACGAGGAGTGACCAGTTTGTGCAGCCAGGCAGTAGATTATAAAAATCCTGCAGGTTGCCAGGAGCTTTGCAGGTGTCGATGATGATGAGTACTCCCTTGTTCAGAAGCTGGCAGAGCTCAAGTGCCAGCGCCATGAATGCTGCATGTTAAAAGCCAAACTAGCTAGCGCATTATTAACTTAAGTCCATCTCGATCTCGGTTGTTTGTTGCACCGTTCCTCGAGTACAACACACTGCWCTCATCATCATCCCCGCGCGCACTTCCACAGCATCCTACAGAGCCAGCATTTCTAGAGTTTTGTGGGTACAATCTGCAACAACTCAGAAAGCTAGCTAGCAGCTRGCTGACAATTAATCTCGAAGTCTGCTTGATCGAGAGCTCCATTCTACCCACTCTCGATTTTCACAGATTTTCACAGATTTCTGCAGTAAGTTTCTTGGGCAGCATTTTGTAGTTTTTGTAGATTTTCACACCAGTTTTGCAGTTTTGTAGATTGTTGCAGATAACATTGAACTCTCACACATGCTACCTTAGTACGAGCTAGCATTTGCTGGAGCTTTGAATGTGTGTACAATTAAGCTGCAAAAAAACTCCGGAAGCTACTGTAGCTACTCAGCTGACAATCGATCTCGATCGAAGTATGAGAGCTCCATTCTATCAACTCTGGATTTTTGCAGATTATTGCAGATTTTTTTGCAGTTTTTTGTGTGGTTTCGTGCAGATTTTGCAGCTTTTTTTTTTTGAAGATTGTTGGAGGTACATTACTAGTCAACTCTCACAGATTGTCATTCCAGCATCCGGTTGATGGTACGTATCATATAGCTACGTACGAGTTTGTGAAGTCCACATGGTAAGTACGACGTTTGTCATGAGTTTCATTGATTTTTTTTTTTTTTTTTTTTTTTTCTTTCTGTGGAAGAATTATGGCAGTTTAATTGATATTAATTTCACTTGATGTGAATTCACTCAGTTCTGTGTTAATATGGTCTTATTAAGTATTAAGTTTTATGGAAGATTAACTTCAATTATCTTAAGCTTATTAAGTTAATGACTGACTGGGAGATGCAATGAGCTTCAGAAGGTAGGTTTACAGTGTCAGTGCACCTGAATTGAACTCACTGGCTGTCAGTTTTTGTATCATTTTACTGTTTCTGAATTCTGAAAGGTTCCACTGCGCCAGTGACTGACTGAGTCACTGAGGACGCCGCAGAATTGATCTCAATTATGGAATTCTGAGGAGATGGAATTGATCTTTTCAATGGAGATTTCTTTGGATTTGGAAATGGGGAGGTGATCGGAAATGAGTTGCCTCCCCTATATATATATATATATATAAAAGGTTTCTATGAATTTATGAAGTAAGGTAGGAGGCTCGAACTCTGAATGGGCATTTTGAACCGAAGAAGTACATTTTGCTTTCTTCAATTTTACAAAAATGTACAACATGTGTACATTCTAGGAGGTGGTTGCTTTTAGAGCCCTATGGCATTTCAACTTCAAAATTTCATAACTAATTTCACAAAGCTCCAAAAAATATGAAACAACTTGAGCCCCATGTCATTTCTCTTGTCTTTCAACAAAAAATTTATTGAAAAATATTTCAAGATGTTTTACCTCCCCAAAATTCAATTTCAGTGCTTAGATGGTCGCTTTATGGACGTCTTGCCTTGGATGTGATGAGGATTCATAGATTTCTAGATTTGTAGATTCATTCTCTATCTTTAAAAGGATGAAATGACAAGAAGATGTTCAAAATCTTTTGAAATACTGGATAAAGAGTGTTTCACCTATAATCTACATATCTAATTATTTATAGATGAACATGATTGAAACTACATTCATAATACTAGTTAAGTTTGTAAATTGCACTACTTTTGTAAATTGAAAACAATTTGTCCCTGATTGCATCATCAATCACGACTACAATAGCAATCCACTATTGGCAAACTCTATGGACTTGGCGGATAGAGTCATGGTCGTTTTGACTAAGTCATGGCCTTAAGTCTCCTTCGACCCAATGCATTGCTCCAAAGTGAACTTTTCAATAACCTTTTATAAAGCAAAATTTTCATTTGAATTAGTGGGGCAAGGTAGCCGTATGGAAGCAAAGCGATTGCAAAAGGCACTCCAATTGCAAAAATGGCACTCCAAAAATGGGGATCTTTGTTAATACAAAGCTTTGTGAATGGCTCTTCAAACCTCCTCAATGGATCAACCTTGGAGGAGAATATGATGACTATATACTTCTAGGGTTTGAAATTGGTTCCATTAAGGCATCAAATTAAATTGTTGAAAGGCCCTCCCCTTGTCCATTCATGTCCAATGTAATTGATGTCCATTACTATTGGTCCCATTGAAGAAACTTTGGTACTAAATGTGATTCATTGATTGTTTAGTTACTTAATTTTGAGCTTGAATTGATCTTTTGGCAATTGACACTGATGTTGAGGAAAAAACACCAATTTATATACTATTAGCCAATGCATTTGTGAAAAATAATAGATTTTGAGTGTGAATAATGGAGTAGTGAAAATGAGAGTGAAAATTAGAAGAACGAGCAACTAACCGATGTGCAAAAATAAAAGATGGATATGTAGCCACAACTTAAACTATAAAATTATTAGATTTCATCCACTTTAAATTTAGAATCCAAAGCAAATACCTATGATATTGGAGGCAATTGTTTTCTTGGACAAGGTAGGTTATAGCTTGATACCTATGATATTGAAGGGCTTAGACTGCGATAGAGTGTTTGGACATGGCACATGGAACCTTGTTCCTTTTCACTCCCTCAATACTCTTTTACTCATACTTGAGCTCGTCATGCACTATCGCAGTGCCACCTTTTTGGCTCCTTCGTGTCTTTGTTGAGTTTGTTCCCCGCA
Source organism: Pleurozium schreberi (assembly GCA_006891605.1). Lineage (NCBI taxonomy): Eukaryota > Viridiplantae > Streptophyta > Bryopsida > Hypnales > Hylocomiaceae > Pleurozium > Pleurozium schreberi. The sequence goes on along the minus strand of VACF01000283.1, from coordinate 256,564 downwards.
CTAGCTTTTTGTCATCATGCCGCTCATGCCTTGCCATCCAATACTCCGTCATCTTGTTGCCTACCTTGCCTACTCCTCACTAACTTGCTCAACATTTTATTTGTTGCAACCCACCTACTCCTACTAACTTGCTTTATGTCATTATTGTTTTTTTTGGACAGGACTTCTCTTTTAAGCCCATAGAGAAGAGTTCCCCTTTTTCCTTCTCATTTTTAATATAGTGCTTGTATGTATATTTTAAATGGMAAAACATTAGAGATCTATGCKTGAAATACTTTGRAGTAAAGGTTAGGGTTAGTGGAGAGATTACGTTTTGAGAAGTTGTAGTGTTGTGTATTTCTTCTACACCCTCTTCATCTCCTTCTACTCCACTTTATGACATTCGAAAGGCCAATTTGGAATGAAATAATGTTTGGTTTGATTAAATTGAGTTTACAAGGAGTTGGAGAGGTGTTTTGTAAGAATTGTGAAAAAATAGGTGATAAATACKCATAATATGCTAATGAGGGGTCAATCAACATTAAAGTTTCAACCTTACAAGATCATGCAAAAACAATAGAGCATAAGAAACTTTCATATTTGGCAAGACATGATAAAAATCTTTGCAACGGATTGTTGCAACTGCAAATTGTGATGATGTTGTCATGTTTGTTTTTAGGGTTGCCTATTTCAAGGGCAAAGAATATGTATTTTTTATAAGTATTCAAATCTGTGCAATTTTCCTCTATCATATAATGCACCAATGACTTCAACATTGTATCATGATGAGAAAGCATGTGCGGACATGGTCTTAAGTATTTTCAATGTAATTCAAAGACAAGTATTGGAAAGGGTGAGGAATTCTAAATAGTTTTTAATGGTGATTGATAATTCACTGGCATTTCATTTAGAAGACATTGTGTTGTGATTTTTATGTTTGTGAGATAAATTTATCCATGATCCTTTTTTTGGATTATTGTTGATAGTGGATGTGAAGAAGAATTCAAACGAATGGTCATTTTATTGCTATTTCATGTTTTTTGTGAGACATGGAGGCTAGACATGTCAAAATGTCTTGGATTTGGAGCCAACAAAGTACATACAATGGTATGGACGCATTTGGAAGTGGCTACTTAACTCAAGAAAATAAATTYTTTTATGGCTTCAACCCATTGTATCCATTATGTCTTCAAACAATGTGTCTTTGTTGTGTTGATTCCATGTTTGAATACTTTATCTTATTTGCTTAATGAATCCTCCAAAAAAATTACCCTTCAAGTCCTCTAGAATGAATCAAATGATACTAAAAAAATCCCTAAAAAGGCATCATAAAATTATTTGGCTCTCTTATTGGCCCTCTTGGGATGACGGATCTATCCCCTAGTTCTTTAGTAAATTGAACAACTTCAAATTCATATTTGTTTTGTATTTCTTGGCTAACATTTCACTTATTTTGTCTAAGTTATCCAAAATCTTTTAAAGCAAACTTGTTGCATTTTGTTTATAGGAGCTATTGTAAAGATAAAAATTGCTTGAATTAGTATGTGAATTTTAGTCAATTCTTGTAATTTGAATTAGAACGCATTCAATCCTAATATGGACTTTATATGATACTTGAATCCCTCCATGTGGTGTCCTCCAACGCCCACATAGCAAAATTTGGAGGGCCAAATTTCACAACATTCAAATGACTAGGAACCTCTCAAGGATTGATTTAGAAAGTACCTTATCATTTCAAAAATTATATCATTTCAAAAAGTTTGTGCATGAGGCTTTTTGTGCTAGGTTTGACAACAATAATGTGATTGATGTATTTAAATTTTTTAGTTCTATCCAACATGCTTCAAAGGCAAATTGGATTGAGTTTTTTGGATGTTGTGCCATTGGTATTTTTTTGCAACAATATGCACAAGGAAAATAGTAGTAGGGAAATTTTTACTCTTGTCGGTGGATTCTACAGTATGTAAAATAGCAAGAATTATTTGCTTTCAAGCTACAAGGGGTCATTGATTACTAGATGGAAAGGACATATGGGGGCTTGTGGGCTTCCATTAGCTAAAACCCATTGTTGAAATTGAAATATTTTAAACTACTGGCTCTTATAGAGATAGCAAAGTGCCATTGTGTGAGCACCACTACATGTGAATGTTTTTGTACAAACTTCTATGGAGATTAAAAAACCAAAATAGCATGACAACTTTGAATTTGGAAAGTGTCATGGGGATCTCTCTGGAAGAGAACTAGAACTTGATTCTACACTTGTGAATGCCATTCTGTTGTGGAAAAAAGGTACAAAGTTTCTACACTTATTTAATTACAAATCTAGAGAAGTACCTTGCAAGGGTAGTTGAAGATGTACTTGAAGAAGGTAAAATCTTGAACTCTGATTAAACTCCTTTAATGTTTTGCAATCTTTTCTATTAAAAACACTTTCAACTCAGTTTTGGACAAGTTGGGTGGATTCTTGGCCTTCAATTGGTAAAGGGCCATKCTAAGTTCAAATCTTATCCTTGATGTAATGAAATATGGAGTTTAGTATCAAAAATGGTATGTCTTTGAAAAAAGAGGATTGTAGCCTTTTTCAGATTTGGCTAGAGTGGACTGCCCCCTAGCTCAACCACTCCAAGTAATTCCAGGGGTGCAAGTAAAATAAAAAGCCCCCTATTTTGGGCCCAATTAATTTATCTTGTACATTTCTCTTGACTAGTTTGGGGCCTTTGATTGCAAATATGAATTCTGAACTTGCAAATTCTATCACGCGTGGAAAATAAAAAATTTCAAGGTTTTACCAAGTGGCCAAGCCAGGGGGTCAATTCACCCAGCCCCAAATTTGAAGTTGAAGGAAAGTGTCCGGTCAAAATTTGATACTAAATGCAATGGAAATTGTCCATGTGTTTCAAGAAGAAGAAAAAAAATTCGATACTGAAGTGAATGAACCGGGCAATTTTGATAAAGAGAGGATGCAACCAACATCCTTGGAAAAAAAATCCATCTCCTTCTACAAAAAGGAGGCCAATTACCAGGGCCGGTAGCTCAAAAAACTTCCCAACCGCTGATCCACCGACGCCATTGATGATTTTTATTTTTTATTTTAAAACAAATGACGATGATGGGTTTTGTGACTTTATAATAAGCACTCAGACAAAAAAATTAATAGTTTCCACAGAAAGTAAAACCAAATGGTGTATGATATTGATTTGATTTCTCAATTATGTAATTTGGAGTCTTTAAATTAATCTTTTGGCATAAGTTACAGCCAGTTGAATGAGTTGATAACGATTTTCCCTTTAAGACTTTTTATGCATTTATAATTAGGTGTGGTTGTTAAGGAATTTATAGTTTCTTTTTTTATTGAAACAAATGACGGAAGAATTTATAGTTTCCACAAAATTCATAGCCTCCATAGATCACAGGGGAAATCTTAATTGCCATTGAAACTGGAAATGACTTAATGATTTCTTGATTGATAATCACATAATTATGACTTATGAGCCTTTATTGCTGCTTCAATATTGAGTTTTTGATGAATTTCCTTGTGTTTCTTAGTTGATGATGAAGATAAGGTGAACCAACCTAAGGTAGGAGCAACAGTAAGGTAGGCGAACCCAATACCAAGCCTTCACCTAATACCACCCAAATGTAGGGTTGTCATTGATTTTAGAGTAAGAATCTACGACATTGATACATGTCTTAACCCCTAAAGTCCCTTTGTCCCCTCAGGGGACAATTTGGATTTCACGTAGGTTCCTGTGACCTTGATTTTTTATGAGTTTTTTTGAAACTTTCTCATAAGATAGAAAAATTGATTAACTTTGTGGGAATATAATTTTTATTTCAATTGGTGCCCGGGAGCAAAAGTTATACCACAAAACCCCCAGAACTGAATTCAAAGGGCAACAAATTGTTTTTTGCAAAAATTCAAAATTAAATTTTTATTTATTTTTCTTTATGAAATGATATATTTTTGTCTACATGTGAAGCTTTGATTCATTCTATTTGGACTAGTAATGAGAAAGTTATGGACAATCTTGTTTTGGGGGCAATCTAAGCATCTTCTTGAAAAAAAAACTTGTAGGATTCATTTCTGAATGCGATTTTCACAATTTTTCATAAACATTGTCAGAAAAGGTGAAGTTTATTTTCTAGAACAATCTCACCATTGGGATTATTGTGTTTCAATCCCATCCTAGAGCTATTAACCATTTAGTTTTCTTTCAATCTTAGACCTACTTCTACTTAACAATTTTTTAAAGATTGAAAATCAAGTGCATTTTAAAAAGAAAGAAAATTCTAGACTTTCAACTCAATTCTTCAACATAAAAAATTTTAAATTTAAAGTCTGTAGTGCAATTTTTTTGACATATGACAGTCAAAGTCATCTGAAATTGCTAGCCAGTGTTCAAAAAAGCTTTCTTTTTCAACTTTGAATGCTAATATCTTCCAATCTATACGGTCAAACTTTATGAAATTTTTACCACTTGATCTAAGACAAGCGAAGTACAAGATCCTACGGTTAGATTTTGGAAAAAAAAAGTCTTTTTTTTGTTTTCTTGGACGAATACAACAAAAATGACAATTTTCAGTGTTTTTTGATAGAAAAATGGCCTTGGGACTTCAGGGGTTAACTTCGCTCATTGTGAAGTTAAGGCATGTACTTATGTCACAGATTCTCATTTTAGAATCAATAAGAGTCCTACATTTGAGTGGTATTAGGTCAATGGTTGGTATTGGATTTGCCTACCTTTAAGCTATGATTTTGGAGTAGATGGTGAGGCTTAAGCTAGAAAATTTTCCCGTGTAAGATTATAGGAACTATAGGGATTGTAAATTTTTTAGAATTTTATCCTCAAAATTGAACTTACCATGAATTTTGGAAGTTTGAAAGTACTTTGCATTAGAAACCAATGTCTAGAGCCTTATAATTCTCATCATTCAAGAATCACTTATCTGCTCACTTCTTCTAAACATGTGTCATAACTTTACTGGTCCCAATCTTGAAAAAGACCCAAAACAACAAAAACAAATAAACATTCCTAGCTTGATTTCTACCCTATGGTTGGAAATAGGGCACTTTACATATTGGTTATTAGGCATGATTGGTAATTGCTACTTCTACCTTATTAATGTACTACCCCAATAGTCTTTATGATCCCACTTACATTTCAAGATGTACACCATAAGTACATGTAGGCAGAATTGTACTTTGGGTGGTAATAGGCTAGTATACCTTATAGTTTGTTGTTGATGAAGAACTACACATGGATTCATACTTGATTAATTGCACACTTCCATTAGATGTTTTTTTAGGTCTCTGAGAGACTCTTTCAAGGCTGTTCCCCGAAATTGTTCCCTAGATTTAATACCGCTCAGTTTTGGTCTAACTTTTTGAATTTTGAAAAAACAAAAAAATTCTAAATTTTCAGAAAGTATTAGAAAACCAAAAAAAGATTCAAATTAAAAAAATAATAATGATTAATAAATAATCAAAATAATTAATTAATTATTATAATATAACATTCCCAGCATTTCTATGGCATTCCTATAGTCCAGGAACCCACAGTCTCCTAGAGGCCCCCAAAAACATCTAATGAAGATATTCCTCCTATCTGACCAAGAACCTTGAAATTAAAATAGTGCATGTACTACTAAAATTTCTCTATCTATTGATTTTAGTAGTTGGCCTTTAAGCAAGCACTATGGAATTTTTGGAATTCATTGTAGTAGAATTGATTTGAATTGCATATTGATTGCTCAACAATCAAAATCAATGAAGGAAGCAACTTAGTGGTACATGCACTCTGACCAATATGGCAGTTTTTAGTGGGACAGAGGGAATACATAGTACTATTATCAATGAGTTATTTACGATCATACTCTTAATATGACAAAATAGTCTTACAAATCCTAAAAATACTATTTGTATTAGACTATTGTACCAAGTAGGCAAGGGTTATAAAAAGTATTTTTGAAGTTAGGTTGTAAATTTTTTGAAAATCTATTTATTCAAAAAATAGTTATCCTTCAAAGTATTTCTATTTAATTCTAATACTAACCTTGTTGAACTTCATTTTAGACACAAATTAAATATTTGGAGAGATTTTCCAATTGTYACCACTTGGTAAGGTTCACATTAATAAAAGAAGATTGTACTTTAGGAATATCAAGCAATGAGAGATTCTCTGTATACATAGGTGCACTATAAAATATGAAGAAAGTAGGTACTTCTAATTTTTTATTTATAAATTAAACTATGATTAAAGTACAAAAAATGTAAAATTAAGCTTCTAGTATTACCATATTTCTTTAAGAAGATTCTTATGCATGAAAAGGACCATTATAACTTTTAAAATCATGCTCTCTTAACCCCATAGTACTAATTCTTTCTTGATTTTCTTGATTTGTTTTGAGTTTATTGTTCTCCTTCAACAATGCACCTTCAAACTTAATTTTAAGATTGAAGATGTTTTTTTTCTTCTTATTTTGACATTAGCTATTGAACCAAAGCACAAGAATTATAGTTTATTGTCCAAATTACAAATCAAATATATTCCAAAAAATGGATTTCTTATAGCAATTTGAAGTTGTTCCAAAAATACATGATATGACATGGCCCGAGCTCGTTGAATTGGGTGCAACAAAAATAGGAGGACAATGTCTAATTAAATTTTTTTTTAAATTATCTCATAAAGTGTTATTTTTTTCAATGAATCCAATTTGTTGGATTCTGTGCAATTGGCCTCAAGGGAAATTGGTCTAGCCTCTAGGTGTAAAGTGGCCTTGAAATTTCAACTCTTCTCTCCCTTTTTTCTAATTTTTCTTAGAATCAACCCAACTTCTTGGCCTCAAGGCCTTCACCTCTGTTATAATCTGATTCTAATGCGTAAAGTAGCAACATCCATAACCATCATTGTACACATGCTTAGACTGTAAAGGCCATATTCATTATATTGAGACTTTTTGTAGATTTTGAGACAGAATGTTAGTTATTGAAAAATTCATTTAAAAAAATAGTAATTGAAACCAAAAAAATTATGCCCGAATAGTGATCTTATAATGAAATTCTAAGAGTTGGTGTAGTTATAATTTATAAAAATATACTAGTAAAGAGATAAAGCGGTTTATCTTCGGGTCAAAAATAGAAATGAGACTGCAAAAACTTTCAATATAACGAATATGGCCTTTGTAGAGTTCTCTTAAATTGTCTCCAAAAGTACCTTGAAATAGTTAGCCATGCTTAATTGTGGTTGTTGGGCTCTGTTTTTTTTAGATTTGGGTGCTAGAATCCAAGCAGATTTAGTAGAGTGCAGTTTTGGGTGCCCTAGAAAATTCTACTTTGAAAATTCATAGAAACTAAATGCCTTATCCAAAAATTCCATTTTTATTAAAATACATTATTTCCAATTGCTAAATTAGAAAAAATACTTTTTCTAGAAAAACGTGCCTCCAACTATGGTGAATTGCTTATTTTGATGGTTATGGATGTTGCTATCTCGATTGAGGCTAGGCTTCAACCCAAAAGGGCTTAAATTTTGTGCAATTGACCTAGAGAGAAATTGGCCCGGCCTCTAGGTGTAAACCGGACCTCAATATAAGGTAGAATATTCCATCATGATCAAATGACCTCTGATAGACACCTAAGAAATTACCCCTGGTTTTCCTCAATTTACTAGATTTCACACTCAGTCAGTCAATGTCTTACCTAGCACTAAAAGAGCGATTGGTGACCTCATTAGGTACACCCAACTATTTCAATGCAAATCATTGTAGGAAATGATTTTTTAAGGCCTTCCACATTAGAAAATACTGTGACTCCTTTAGAAGAGTAAGGTGAGCACTATGGATATGGTTGCATGATGGTTTTGGGTAGTCTACAGACTCTTTAGGGCTCAACACTTCAAAAATTCATAGAAAATTCACACATTGTTGAAAAAATATTTTTTCAATTGGTCTTGCTATTTCTCACACTCGTCTTTATGTGAGGGAAAATTTAAGAAAATTCAGCAATGGCATGAGGGCATATTAGCAATTCTGACCACAATGGGCTATTTTACCTTACCGACTGATGACAGGACCGGAAGTTTCCCGCAACAATACTCCGTCTGTATAAAAATCTGCATGTACGGCAGTGTGGAAACTGATGAATGAAACTGAAGCCCTGAACTGCCAAGTGTTGGAATGCCCTTGGTTGAGGGCACGCATTGATTCATTTGGAATGGAGAGTAATACCGACACATGCCAGGTGAGTAACTTAACTGTAGGTATGCAACAAATCTAAATCAATCTTGAAACGATTGACATCTAAGGGCCGCTTTACACCTAGGGGCCGGTCCAATTCCTCTCCTAGCCAATTGCACAAAATTTCAGCCCCTTTGGGCTGAAGGCTGGCCTCAACTACGCGTTTAAATAAGATTATAACATGGGCCAATTTTCCTATATGGAAAGGCATGGGGGCCATGAAGCCGGGCCAATTCAAGAAAACATAGGAAAAAAGGAGAAGGGTTGAAATTTCAAGTCCCCTTTATACCTAGAGAGGCCAAGCCAATTCCCCTTGAGGCCAATTGCACGAAATCCAATGAATCAGATTCATTGAAAATAATAATAATTTATGACATAATTTTTTAAAATTGAAATTTGACATTGGCTCCTACGCCAAGAATTGGCCTCCCATTTTTGGTGCACCCAATTCAGCGAGCTCAAGCCATCTTGACATTCCACACTATATAAATATTTATTGTTAATGTATAAGAATGCACTACTTTGAACATAAAGCTGATAACAAAGTCGTCTGCAACATAGCCTAGTACCTTGCCTGTCGCTAGCTTATGAACGCCAATCTGGACTTTATTTAGCACACTACACTGTCTAGACTTTGAAGGTATGAGTAGATGATGCACACTATCTTTGATGTTACAATCGTTCTCCAGGAGAGGAGAGGAATTTTTGCTGAAATTTATCTGGCGCAGACATGTTTCTAGCTCGTTGTAGTGAGGATTTTTAATTTGCACTTCTGAATCTCACAGGAAGCCAATCTCTCTCTCTCTCTCTCTGTGTGTTTCGGTGTACTCAGGCGCTTTGTGTGGAGTTGAAGAAACGCGACAGGTGAGATGGCCGACTCTCAATCGCAAAAATTGGGCTTCAATTGTGTCTTGCTCTCTGTCGACAATTCTTGATGAATATCGGTGGAGTCAGCAGTGGGAGAGATGTGCGTGGAGGAGATAATTAATAAGAGTGATGAGCTGCTTCTATGTCGTAATGTGGTTAGTGAGGCATGCATATCTCCATGGCACCCTGCTTGGACTCTCGATCAGTTGCTGAGATTTTAGGATYGCTCTTGTGACGGGACATGACGAAACTTAGACAAGACCAAGCTAGGTGGATGACAGTGCGAACTAAGAAGTGACACCGGTCATTCTCCGAGTGAAGGTTGATCATGGATCTCATCAATTCACAAGCATTTGTAGTTCACAATTATGAATTCGAATGGCGGTGTCAATCCTCCCGAATCTGCCCAATTGCTCACAATTTCTGTTTCCATGAATTGCAGGTTTGTTACCGAGTCAAACACAACGCGCACGATCATCCAGATTTTAGATTGAATTGCATTTCCGGCCCTGCCATGGCGTCCGATCACGACGGCCTCCCCGCAACGCACCGCGCCCTTGTGCTTACCTCCACTAGCTCGCCTCCCGCAGTGAAGACCCTCCCGACGCCGCAAGCCACTCCTGGAAGCGCCGTGGTGCGCGTCCTGGCCGCGGGGGTGATCCCGTACATGCGCGGGATTTACAACGGCACCCGCAAGTATGGCACCAACAGTGGGTACGCCTTCCCGACGCCGCTGGTGATTGGCAACAGTGCCATTGCGCGAGTGGCCGCAGTTGGCCCCGACAGCACAAAGCTCGAGCCCGGGCAACTSGTGTTGGTGGACACCAACATTCGTAGCCGGGATGACCCCACGGGCGCCTTTTTCGTGTCGGGCCTGCATGAGGGATTCACGGATGGCAGCCGCAAGCTCATGCACGGTGAGTGGCGCGACTCGACGTTTGCGGAATATGCCAAGGTTTGTTGTTTTCTTCATCATTGAATGTTTTGCAACATTTGTTCAATTCGGATTTTGGACAGATCTTTCCACACCCAAGCTGTAACATTCTTAATCTTCAAGGCAGGGGATCCTTTGCTTTTCATGAATTAAAACTCCTACTATCTCGAATGCAAGCTTGAATTTATTCTTGTTACAGTGATCCTGTAGAGGAATGTAACCCCAGGAATGTTATGGCTGCAACGAGTAGGAATTGAACTGCAGCTACAACTCATGGTGCCGAAATGGGTTCAATGACTTCAACAAGAATGTCACATACATCAGTGATGATTTCTCCATTTTCTTCTATAATTGCACAGTGACGGATCTACTCTCGGCTGCGAAATTCGTGTCGCTTCCGTATTCTACATGTTTTCATGAATGCTTCATCATTGCAGTGAAAATCGTCGCTGACTGCTACTTTCCAAAATTGGAAAATTAAACTTCAGGTTCCACTGGAGAATTGCACTGTGCTGAATGAGAAGCGGTTGCTGGGGAGTATCAAGGAGGGTGGATTGGGGTACCAGCTGGAGAGCTTGCTGTATATTATGACGCTACTTGTGCCTTAYGGGGGACTGCGAGACATTGGKYTGCAAGCAGGGGAGACGATCATTGTTTCCCCTGCGACGGGGTCGTTCAGTGGGGCTGCAGTGCGAGTGGCGTTGGCCATGGGAGCTCGCGTGATTGCCATGGGGCGCAATGTGGAGACGTTGCGGAGAGTGGCGGCACTGAGCGAGCGAGTGGAGGGAGTRCCCGTCACGGGCAATGCGCAGGTAGGCGGGAACCGCTCACTCCTTTGGTCTTGAAATAAGTGTCATGTTTGAACCCCACATGGAGACTTTCTTGTGTCCAATTTTGTATAAGCCTGGTACACCTAAAAGTGCCACTTATTGGTACTACTACGCCTAGTTACTATTATTAAGCTGTTCAGTTTCTCATAGAGTCTTGTTGGCAAATGAAAGCACGGCCCAATGTACCACAAAACGTAACATTTGGATACAATATGCAAAAGTTATTAAGGGTCAAAGTTTGTTTTTGAAAGTGCCATCTACATCACTACTTTTGGAAATGTACACAGATTGTAGATGGTGCTTTAATGTTAGCTGCGCTTTTGGGTGTACCCACCTTAGGGTGCAATGAACATATCCATTGATTCTAGTGATATAAAATTTGAACCGCGTAAGTTGCAAGAAATTTGTGTTTATAGAAAACGGATTTATCAAGTTGGCACCTTGTTCAAATGACCAATGAATGATGAGCTTTTGCCCTCATTGAGGCAAAGGAGAAACCTCAAAGCTACTATTCAAAAATTCTAACAAACTTTACCAAGGAAGAATTGCACATTCAAATTGTGATTTGAAACCCCAAAACTTAGTGTGATAGATACGTCTCTTGAAGACTTAAGAGAACAATATAAAGAAGTTGGTTTGTAGTTGAATAATGGAGCCAATTTCATGAAGATTTTCTCAAATCCAAACCCTTAAGTTGGGTTTGTGCTTTAAGGGTTTAAAGTCTCTTTTAAATAATGCATCAAATAATAAAATTTCAATTAGTCAAATAATAGCAAGTATATCGAATAAAAAAAGTGTTCAAACTTGATACTTGCTATTATTAGATTAATCTATCTTGATTACATGGCGAGTTGTCTATTGGGTTTTCACTTGTGGGACCTTAAATGAATACTTAGACTCTAGAGATCTTAAAGACTTACACTAATCATAAATCAAGATTAGAATTATTAATAACCTCTTCTTTGTTCATTGGAGACAATGTGCAGGTTGACTTGGAAGCTCTCCAAGACTTTGGCCCCATTGACGCCTATTTTGAAATCAACCCCCCGACAGCTGCCACCTCCAACAATATCAAAACTGCCATCCAAGCTCTTCGGCCTGAGGGTCGTGTAAGTCTGATGGGTAGAATCTCTGAGGACGTGCCCCTCCCTCTTTCTACCATCTTGTACCACAACTTGACCCTCAAGGGAAGATATATGTACAAACGAGAGGATGTTGCCGCTCTCATCAAGATGGTCGAGCTTGGCTTGCTAAAGTTAGATGAAAGTGTGGGTGTGAAAGTTGTCGGAAAGTTTGGCTTGGAAGAGTGGGATGAGGCGTTCACGGTAGCAGCAAAGAATAGTGGTATGGAGTTGATGACAGTTATTTTGCCATAAGGTAACAACATTTAAGTGTGACTGGTTTGTAAATCCGTCCCATCTAAAATGAGAAGCCTTCATAAATGAGAGCCTAGGGTCAATTTTAGGTATGCCTATTYTCAACTCTTTAAAAATTTATAGTTTATTCATACAAAGTCTAAAAGTGCATTCTCAAAGAATCTATAACCCCCCTTTGTAACTACCAACATGACCTAACAAATTTTTTTAAAGAGTTCAATAATACTATAATAAAAACCATGCTCAAATCCTTATTGAACGCATTTAGGTGAAACTTGTAGACAATTTTTACATGCAATTTGCAAAACTTAAACTTTGAAGAGATGGCATAGAGGCCGGAAGCATATGATACTATCAATCACAGTCAAAAGCCCGAGCAACATGTAATTGAGGGTATAGTTATAGGATTTGCAAACACATACATGTGATATTACTAAGGTGCATATCTCAAAATATGGTAATGTTATACCCAACTATTAGGGTCGGCAAAAAATAATTATAAAAAAAAATGATGGAATGTTATGGAAATTATTATTTCAAAAATTTCTTTTGTATGTGGTGGAAATGTTTTTTGAATGAATGCTCTTATTTTTAGCATTTGTTGAATTTGTTCTTCCAACTTTAATTAAATATTTGAGATGAAGTACTAATCTTTATTGGCAWGTACGATAGCCACACMAAATCATCACTTTGATTTRTCTATTTATCATTTTTGTATGGAGGTCATTCATCTTGAAATTGTAGGTGTTCAAAATGGTTGATTGTGGGAATTGAGGTGGAAATCCTATGCATGATTTCTTCCATCCCCCAATGAGCAATTAGTCTTCCAAGTGATTAACTAAAGGTAGGATGTTATAACCAAATTGTAATTCTCTAGGTGAATTTTTGCCACTTTAACTAGTTTGATCTTATCAAACTTTGTCCCTCTAGAATTTGTGAAATCATGTGGCAATTATTGTTCAAAAAAACAAACCCAATTATGACAACAATTGACAACATCAATCTAACAATACAAAATTTCTTTTAAAAGATTTGGAAGATCAGAGACTACATGTGACATCAAATTCCACTACAACAACTCCAGTGACACTACCTTTGTCTCTAAGCAATTGCACCATGCATGCCAATTGCAAGCTTATGCGCTTCACAAAACGAGTAAAAGATTTATTTTTCAAAAAGTCTTCCTTGTACAACATACACCACTCTTTCTCCTATGCTCCTTGATTGTGTTGCAACCATTGTGAGGGTGGAGGATAATCTATGATAGGTTTGCATGCATCCAATCTTTACCAATGTGATTTTTGGAAATTGGAGAATGGCACGATTTAGTGCATGAAGATACTACAAGCCTCAAAATTTCAAAAGGTTACAAGTAAGCATCCATTCTACAAAAAATTTTGTCTTTGTAGCATTGGTTTGTTTTTTAAGTAAGGTCCTACTCAAACCTCTTTACATATAACTTTTGTTGATGCAAAACCTCCTCCTTTCTATCTAAAGCCAACTAAAAGAATTGTCATAAAACTTTTGGTAGGGTATATTTCATCATTCTATGGATAGCAACCTAGGCATTAGCTTGTTGATGGCTAAGCCAATACATAACAAGTAGTAGGTTAGGATTGCATGAATAATTCTACCAACATTGAGGCTTTGTTTTTAGGTCCAAAAACCCAATCACATTTGAGCTAGGAATTTAAGTAGTGATGTATTTTACTAAAAAATTTCATTGCCCATGAAGAGCATTTTCAACACAAATTGTATACATTTGACATTTAAACCTAATCAATAGTAAAGATTCTATACCATTGAGACTACAAAAAGATAATATAGATGATTGCAAGAAAGATCTATACTATTTTTTTTTGTCATGAGCCTCCAAGAGGGGGGCTCCAAGAGGATTGTTTTTTGGTTATGAAGTTTGTAGTAGACCTCCAAAAGATCTAAAGTTAATAAGATTAAAATGACTATTTTAAAACATTTATAACATTTCAAAAATGTTCACTATGTTTAGACCAACAATGCTAGAGTGTAAGCATGAAAATGCAAGCAAATGAGTACATTTATATAACTAGACATCCAACAACCATTGAAATTGCTTATAATATAAACACCTACTTCTAGTGTATAATATAGGTATCTATAACATAGTTAGACTATACTCATAAAAGATTTTTATAATATAAACACCTATAACATAGGTGCTTATTTTTTTATGCTCATAGGCTCACGTTCCTAGGCTCACATAATATCAACCCTCTATTTAAACAACTCTTGATTGGATGTCACTTTTTCTATTTTTTTAGTACAATTTTCAGCTAAAAAAATGAATTGGGATCTTGAAATTGGGATCTAAATTCAACTTCTAGGGTCACTTGGACTAGCAAAGAAATCTCTAAAATATTTTAATCTCAAGATTTTTCACAAAAATGTGCAAAGTTCATGTTTTTTATCCTTGTAATGAGATGTTGAATAGAAGCCTAGCTTTCAAATTGAAATGAATGATCTAATTTTGTTTTATTATTTTTCTATTTTCTAAAAATATAGACATAAAAATATCTATTTTCTTGAAATTTTTCATTGACTCATTATTATGCATAAATTTGGTAAAATTTGGTCATTATTGAAGTTAAATCTTTCAAAACTCATTTAAAACAAATCTCTCTCTCTATAGTTTTAAAATTTGGATTGTACAAATGTTTTCTTCCCTTCATGCCTCGTTTTCATGCAATGTTGTCTTCTTTCATGCAAACTTCAAAAAAGTCATGGAATTTTTATTTTATACCACATTTTCATTTTGTCCAAAATTCCTTGTATTTCTAAAAAGTTAAGACTTCGTCAATGTTATGACTGTACATTCTTCAAGATCTTACATGCATTTTAAGGTAGAGACACCTATAACTTAAGCATTTCAACTTGTATGATATGGAGAACTCACTAAGAAATTGAGCTCAATGTATTTGGAAATAAAGATGAGGAAAAATGCAACAAAATGAAAAATAAAAAACCCCAAAGAATGAATATTTTATTCAATTTAAGTGTGGATTTTTCAATCGGAGTCACGATTATTATAGTTAGCTTTGGCACTTCTCCCTAATCAAGGAGGAAAG
Source organism: Pleurozium schreberi (assembly GCA_006891605.1). Lineage (NCBI taxonomy): Eukaryota > Viridiplantae > Streptophyta > Bryopsida > Hypnales > Hylocomiaceae > Pleurozium > Pleurozium schreberi. The sequence continues at coordinate 241,239 of VACF01000283.1, read as the reverse complement.
AGAGATGAGTGGATGAGAAGGTACAAACAAAGAATCATTTTCAATGAACAGTGCATCCATCTATTGTCCACAATAGGTCACCCTATAAAGCCATTACATGGGGCTGTCTGAAATAGGTACCTCTACCTTAACCCCTAAATGCCCAAGGCCTGTTTTCAGCTTCTAGAAATTTGCTCCAAGTTCAAGAAAAGTACAACATTTTGATAAATTGTATCAATTTTCTTGAATTGTAACCGTACAAATTTAAACTAGACATGTTAGAGATTGCATTGGAAAAGAAAACACAACAATATCACTTACCAGTTGAAAAATTATAATGTTTAACCAAAAGGGTGTCAAGACTACAAAAAAATTTCAATCCACTTTTTGCATGGTGAATCTAAAAAGTTCGTCAATCAAAATATATGAGGTTATAAGGCCTAGCATGTACAACCCCAATCAGTTAATAGCTTCTCAAAATCTACTCTACATTTTTCTTAAATGAATTTCTTATGCGATTTTGTCTCCAAGATCTAGTGTATTTGAGGCTCATTTCTAAGAGCCCTAAACACTAGGAAAAGTCAAGATTACACACGGTACCCTTGCACAAAATTTTGAGTAGAAAAATCGTAGTCATTTATTTTCGAGATCGGATTTTTGATGCTAAACCTAGACCTTAATAGGCATCTACCAAAAATACAAACTATGAATAATAGCAACTTAGTTAGGTTTTCTTCAACTTCAAAGTTGTGTCAACACCACATTTTGGTGCCTCGGGCATTTAGGGGTTGAAGGCCACTGAGGAAAATTTTGCAGTTGTTCAAATTGATTATCACATTGCCAGTATAGAAGCCTCTTGGGTGTATCCAAATGAATCAGAACGCTTAAGAGTGAATGCTACCAGTTCAGTTCTAGAAAGAAAATAGTACAAAATGCACCAGTGCACACGTCAAGTAATCGATCAAGGGAACCCAAAGAAGCCTTTGCAATGGGCAGTGGGGTCACCTACAAGATGCTGCCATACAGAGTGAAAGGCTCCACTGGATCTTTCTCAATTTGAGGTTGCCCAAACCAACCAAACGCCATAGCTGGCTCGCTTGCTGCTCCACTCATCACCACGGCAGCCAAAGCAGCCACCATCCATTTCTTCACGGCGTCGTCACTCGAGAAAGAAAGTCCAGAGGAATTCACCTCCTTCTCTTCAGTAACAGGTTCTCTGTCTGACCTAATCGAGCAGCAAACTCTTCCACGAGTTGTGAATTTCAATAGCCCACCTCTCAAGCCAATTGCGTGACCATCTGTGCACATTGCCAGACCSAAACCGGAAGGATAAGAAACTGGAGAATTGGCACGGATTGCGAGATGTGGGTCCGCTTGGAATCCACGGCAATGGGCCAGGTGAGTTGCCATTACGAAACCCTAAACAGAATTGCTCCTACATCGGCCGAATTGGGATTCTCGAAAGTACTGAAACTGCTGTAAATTTCACGGTAGGATAGTACATTCAATGCAATTAACTCATACACGCATTCCCAGGCTTCAAAGTGAGAGTACGAGGTGAGGAAGATAAGAGGCTCGCGGTCATCGAATCCACACCTCCGTCGATGCACTAGCTGAATGCCACAAGGCCCACAAGGCTCACCAACATCTGTGGGACCACGGTAATAGGGCTTACCCTAAGTTCGTAGCTTCTTGTCACTGTCTTAGCCCCAGTTCGAAGGAATTGGTGTCTTTGTTTTTGTTTCTCTTTCGTTTCGTTTTTGTTTGTTTTGTTTCGTTTTGTTTCGTAGAGAATTTGGTCCTGTGAAGGTTGTTGTTGAAGACGTAAGATTGAAATTGATCAGGATCTGTGTGTTCTTTTCATTGTGAGGAGCTTCGTTGCGATCTGAAGTTTTGATAGACGTACTTTGCTCGTTCGATTGGCGTTGCACTCCATATAAGTAACCCTGGGCTTGTTCACATCACTGCAGAGAGGTGCAAGCTGTTTGCAACAGCAACTTAATGTCTGTACAACAGTATCCACAATTGTTTGGCTTTGACTTGAGTGGTGCAGGATACGTTTTCTCCGACCCTTTGGAGGAGACGAATACGGTATCTTCTTCTTTTGATAAAAATTTTGCATTAAGGTAGGGACTCCCAACATTGTGAAGGACCCAAAAAGCACCATGAGATTCGATGTTAAGCTGGTGTTTGTCCTTGTAATCAATATGAACCAAAATTCCATGACTAAAGCTACTTTGAATAATTTTTGAGAAATATGGATGTATCCATATTGGTCTTCTAACATGGCCACACTTGTATAGACTCTTCTTGACTAACTAAGGAAAACATGTGAACAAGTCAGCAATGTTACTTCCTTGCAGAATTCTAAAGAGAACTCCAGAGGAGCAATTGCAATTGCAATAAAATATACCCAAGAAGCATTGTATCCATGGATTCCTACTTTGCTCCACTACTAAAAGCATACAAATCCTTACTAAATATAAAAATAAACTCACAACCTCTCTCTGTTGCATTGAAGCTATAAAGCTATCTATCACCTACACACATTGTATAGGGTATACACAATCTATCTCGCCATAATCTCCTAATAGTTATTATAAAATTGATTGAGCACTTATACAATAAACACAAGCGCATCCTCTACCACCACAGGCTACCACCACAAGCACCTGTTGACAATACATCGAACATATCGCCAAAGGTGATAACAAAAGGATCCCACACACATCCATACTTATTTAACTCAATTTCATTCACATGTGTTGGTTGAGAACCTCGTGTCGACACACAAACCCCAGAGATAAACCCCTCCCACTGCTTCAAGATCGCTGTAGATTTTGCAGCATTGCCAATTTCGATGACTGTAAAAACATACAAAAACATGTGTATGTCAAACCTCTGCTCTGCGTCAACCAAAATCTTGCATCCATTTGCAACTGTGACACTACCTCCCACTCGAGCTACAAACAACATCCTGAAACTTCAAGTTGTTGACAACAAATGCAGCACTGTACTGCGCATCGATCGCCGACTCAATCATCAATCAAAGCCAGTGAGAACCTCGATCGCTCTAACAAAGCATCCCGCAGCATCGATCCAGCGCCCAACAACAGACACGATCACGAAGATTCACAGGGCTTCTTAATCCACAATTACTGCAGGTTGTATGCAATAACCTCGATCGACTGCTTCAAATGATCATTCACACAGTTTGGGATCGTTCTCACGAAATCGATCATCGCTTCGAATTGAATCATCTCACTAAATCCATCACTGCTTCAAACAAGAATCGGATTGATTGCTCTTTCATCAGCCGAATTGGAATTCCAGAAGTTACCGAAACTGCTGCAGATTCAGGGTATTCCCAACGCCGTGAAATCGCACACTCATGTGAGAATACGAAACGAGGAAGAAAGGATCCACAGCTCTTTGAGGGCCCTCTTTGAGTGGGATGAACTTCTCAACTTGCTGCTGAATGTCACAATACCTGTCAGTGGGAGCACGGTAATAGGGCTTACCCTAAGGTCCTCCCTCCAACCTTCGGGTAGCTTCTTGTCACTGTCTTGGCTGGAGTGGATATTGTTGTTTTCTTGTGTTCTTTTGTTTTTATGTTTTTGAGAATTGGGTCGAAATCCTGTGAAGATTGGCACTTTATTGTATGTGTAGGGTGATCCGGATCTGTTTTTGGGCGACGAGTTTGCTGAAATTGATGACATGGAGCACTTGTAGWGGAAATTGCACTACTGTAGTGGTTGGGAAGTCCACGAGGTGACGCGTTCTTGGGCTATTTTGAGAACTGCGCTGTGTCGGTATCGTGCGGGAAGACCGGAACTAGACTTGTGTAGGGTTGGCGCGGATCTAGGGTTTCGTGTGAAGTTATTCTAAGCCACTGCGTCGTTCGTTGTTGTGAACGAAATCATTGATGCTACTACGTCGAGAGGATGAATTGTTGTAGAGCATTACTTCGTTGTCTGGTTTTCGACAATGAGCGCATCTGTGTGAGAGCGGAGGAGCTCGACCGTTCTCGCATTGTGCCTTTGTGGTGGTATTTCAGCCAAGCATTGTAAGATGCGTTTTGTTACAATTGCGTTCGTTTTGTTTTGAGACTCTAGTGTTGGAGGACATGAGGGTAATGCAACGTTGGAGTGGACGATCATGGCGCCTGTGCTGCCCTACACAAGTAAAGATACCAAGTATGACAATGCCAAGTTTCGGAAGCGCTCTACTCTGAGGGTAAACCCTAGTCCTTGCTGGAGATCGCTTCTCTGGTGGTTGCCTCGGAATTCAACCAGCTTTTTGTTTTGTGACTTGTGAAATCTGTACAGATCTAGAATTTATTCTTCATGTTCAAACCAATGGTCGTTACTTGTCAGACGGATTGTAGACTGTTTCTGCATTGGAACTCCAATTCTAGAAATGTAAGGTCCGTCGCTTCCAGCACTTAATCAAGATGTAGGCGTATGATTTGTCACTCGATATAGCTCACTGGAGAGATCGATTTGGGTATTACAAGAGCAAAGTCTCTGTTGAGATCGAATTTTGAATACTACCGGCATGTAGATTACTATTGAAGGAGGGTCGACAAGCCCGTTAAAATGCAAAGATTAGTGGTCATAGACATGTAGCCAAGTCACGCAACGGTTGTATTGGAAGAGATAAGTGGTTGTTGGTAACAGGGTCACTCAATAGGAGACCGGATCAGGTCTCTAGCGGGTTAGGATTTCGTCGACCTTACTTTGATATTTTTTGGCTACGAGCTGCTTCTATAAATTATGCCCCTCCATTGTCCAAAGTCGCTTGAAAAGTTGAAATGCTAATTGTATCTCGGAAATCTGCAAGGAGTCAGGATATTTACGTTTGGTATATTACTTGAAAGCTGCATTTCTGTGTGGTGGAGTTGAAATTTGACTATGGTGCTATCTCATTGTGCTGGAGATTGGTGGTTTCACGTGCAAGTGCTTTTGTTGTGAACTGAAGTTTTGATGGACTTTGCTAATATGACTCCATACAAGTAACCCTGGGCTTGTTCACTTCACTGCAGAGAGTGGTGCAAACTGTTCGTAACAGCAATGTGAGGAGGCAATGTGGATCCTGCGGGATGGGCCAGATTTTGTTACTACTTTTGATCGGGGGCCTGATGATCCTTGCTTGGACTCATCCCAATCACCCAGCTGCAAATCATGTTAAGAAAGTAAGGAAAAACATCGTCGAGGGCAATATTGGCACGGAAACATTGTCGCAGATCTGGAAGAAACGACTGCCACCGAAGCTGGAGACCCCAGGAGTACTGCTCAATAATGCCAGCAGTATCAATGTAAGCAGTCTCAGCCAAATGGATTGGTTTTTGTAGGAGAGCGGCCAGATGGACCTAGCGATGAACTAGACCCCAAAATGGACCATTTGGTATGCGTCAACACCTCTTGCTCAAATAATTCTGTGTACAATCCTACGGGTTCCTCTATGTCTGTTATTTTTGGAAGTGCTCATCTGGGCTGTTCATTTCCTTCCTTTGCTTCAGTTGGCCTTTAAAGTTATGACACGAATTCAAAAGAAGATGCAGATACAAAGATACAACACCTCCTCTGGCTGGTTTGATTCAAAGCACTGCGGAAAGTTCACACTTTTGGGAATACTCATTCTTTGCGCTGTGGTGAATATGTTTCAAGGTTTGTTTCCTAGCAGGGAACCTCGCATTAGGTGCAACCAGAGGTCTTACCATAAAGGAGGCAATGGAAAAAGGTAGCTTACGCATCTATAGGAAGCAGAATGGCTTTCGTACGGGCTTGCCAAGATTAGAGGAATTGATATGACCACTCCTTTGTTGCTTTTTAGAGAATCTCTATCGCTCTTTGTATGTATTTTTGGGACGTTCACAAGTTTCTTGATTMGTTGGTATCTTGTGCTTCTTTCTAACCTAAAACGTATCGTCTTTGCTCAGATCTTTTGAGTGTAAGCGATCTGGAAGACTTGAAGCTGGCAGAGGAATTAGGAAGGACTTGCTATGAAATGTATAACGTTACTGCCACAGGACTTGCACCAGAGATAGCTTACTTCAACACAGATGTAAGTCCATCCTGAAAAGTCTCATCATACAGAATCCATGCATTTTGTCCACCATACCACCATCCATGCTTCTAGCAAAGGGAGCATCTGAATCTGTGGAAGATTTTTTCTGCAGAATAAAAATGTGGACGTAGAAGGAGGGAGGGCAGATTCATTTTACAAGCATGATATTCGCATCAAACCTGCAGATCGTCACAACCTCCTCCGGCCCGAAACAGTGGAGTCATTGTTCCTGCTTTACCGAATTACTGAAGATTCCAAGTACGGATACAGGAGATAGCGTCGTCATTTATTCTCTTAATATGAAACTTGTCTGAATCTTCTCTTTCGAGATGCATATACTGTACTTGCATTTTGTGTTCAACTGCAGAAATGTGTAGATGTTCACTTTTAATTTCACACTTGGTTAGGGTTACTTAGGAACTCATTAATTTTCCTGCTCCCTCCCTGCTTCAGGTACCGGGAATGGGGCTGGAACATATTTCAGTCCTTTGAGGTTCACACGAAGGTGAGCACAGGGGGTTATTCATCTCTTGACGACGTAACGTCAGTCCCAGCTCCCAAGAGAGACAAGATGGAGACTTTTTTCCTCGGAGAGACTCTCAAGTATTTGTACCTGCTCTTTGGCGACGCTAATGTACTCCCGTTGACCGAATTCGTGTTCAACACTGAGGCTCATCCACTACCTATCCGAAGTAAAAAAGTGGAGCATGAATCCGAGAGAGCTGTGGATGCTTCTGCAAACAAACTGACAGATGATATTGTTGCAAAGTCAGAGGGAGATGGTCCTACCGTCAAAGAGAAACATGTGTCTAGCACCACCAAGCATAAATCCAAGAAGATGAAGAAGAAGGTCCCCAAGGTGGAGAATGTAGCTTTGACAATGAGAGATCTCCTTGTGTAAAGCTACACAGGTCACAAATTTCGTAAGTTTATCATAGAGCCCCCTTGCAGTTTTGCACGTAGGTTAGAGCGTCATAATCTTAATATCTTGATGTTTCAGGTTGAGTAGCTCATATTGAGCTCTGTGGCTTTGATGAGTGTTGGAGAGGCGAGTTCCCTTGTTGTACTAGTCCTTCCATTCTTCATGGAGTCCAATTATTCGTGCGAGAGACTCTGCCATCGGCATGCTTCTGTGGTGTATGTGCAAGGTGTSTAAGTGAAGGTAGTTTGGAAGAGCACGTGAGGAAAGCTCTTGTGAATTACCAAGGCTTGTTCAGCTATTAGGTTACCTCACCGAAGCATCTGGGCGTGGTTCCTGCGATTAGATTGACTTTTATTTTTGTTTTTGGCAATTGAAAGAGGATTCTGACACATCTTAGCATGTGGTTTTCAGATACCAAATGAATAAAGAAAGAATTTTCAAAGTGCGTGATTATAAGTGTATCCGAAAACTTCGAAAATCTTAAGACTAAGGGAAAGGCACCCAATGGCGTCCTTGTACCCAATGCCGTCCAAATCTGCAAGACATAATCATTTCAGGCCATAAATGTAGGTAGGTGGTACATGGTTTATTTCTTTGACCTAAAATAATAAGCGGTCTACAATACCGCTACATTTGTGTTCTAGAATGAATGCCTGACCTAGAAAGGGACGGCATTGGGTACATGGACGCCATTGGGTGCCTCTCCCTTAGTTTTGAGTTCTTGTATGATTTTTGAAAGGTGAAAGTGGTGTGTCCTTCTAGATTTGGACTATAGAATAATTGAATAATTGAAGATCAACAAGGAACTTACTACACCAAAATTGGAAGAACTTTGTTTTTTCTAAAGAAAATCTACAAGCATCGTTTATGAATAATTATTATCTATCCAAAATCTACTTGTTCTTTAACAAAACCTTTGTGATGCAAATATTTGTTGTTATAGATACTTGTGTTGTTCCCTTGGATTACCCTCCGCCCTTTATGAAAATTATCATGGCCATATTTATTGTTATAGATATTCAATTTTTTCCTTGGATTACACCCTTGCCCTTTAGTACATTCCAACCTCATCTTGAGTTTATTTATTGATATTCAAAAGAGTGTTTCAAATTCTATGGTAAGGTTAGGTGCTATTTGTATTCTTGGACCACGCTAGTGGTGGAGCTCAAGGCGCCAAGCTATGAGGTTGGGTTCATGCCACATGGTGCTTTTGAATGTGCATTGGTTCTCCAAGTAAATTATTCTTTTTTCTATTAATTGAGTGGCATATGGCAACAAAAAAATTTAGGGAAACTTGGGAACAATGTAGTTGTCATTATATAAGAGTATAAGAAACCATGATTGGGAACATGGGAACTAGCCAAAATTCAAGAAAAATCTTGAATGAAGTGAATCGAAGAGACAAGTGAAGAATAATTTTAGATAATTATACTATAAGTTGGGTTGATGGGAAGGAGAGTGTGCTTGCTAATCCTAGAATCAAGAAGAAAGGAAGGAAGGAGGGACTTTCTGTCTGTACCCAAAATTAAATTGGCTATTTCTCCATGTAAATCACCTAGGGCTAATTCAATAGATATCGAGTTGGGTCTAAGCATGCAAAAAGTCCCTTCTATTGATGGCCTCCTCTTATGCCTTGTCTTGCACCTATGACATTGCATTATGTAGCAGAGTTGAGGTGTCTTGCATACCAAAAAATATAGGCATACACTACAAGAGAAAGGGGTGTTTTAAGTATACTCCTAATAGTACAGTCTTTTAAGTAATAACCATTAAGTAATGTTTTTAGTAAAATTTTACTAAAAAGGCTGCCCTGTAGTGATAGTACAAAAATAAAGGAACTCAAAGTGACTATATAATAAACTCCAAGATCATCACTCTATGTATTGTACATCTCTAAAATGAATATGAATCTATGTAGAACAAACAATTTTAATACATCTACCAAAAAAAACTTAAGCCTTTTATAACTTAATTGCATAGGGTATCCAAATCTTGCTGTCTTCAATGCGTTAGAACCTCATTTCACTTGCCAACAAAATAAATAAATAAATAAAAGTTTTGACTAATTAAATATTGATAACTATGTACAATAGCAAAAATTGGAATTTTGGGGGGTACTTGCCTTACATCACTTTCTATTAGTACCTTGGGACATATCAATAATATTATAAAATATTTTGTATTTTTTAAAGTACGTTAGCATTTGATGTTTAGAGTGGTATTAGTGAAGTGAATTTAGTCCAAGAATGTATCAAATTCCATTCCTAAGACCCTTGCCAAAACCATTTTTCAATACTAAATGAAGGACCCACCTATTAGATTATTAAACAAGAAAAAATAGACAAACACAATCCTTCCCAAAAAAAAAAACTAAGGAGGATAAGGGGTAACTTAGCATTCATCTAATTCTTGTTATGGTCCATAAATCCTAATAATGGGTTTTCCTTCCAAGATTTGATTCTATTCTAGTTATTAAATTTGAAAAAAGCCAAAAAAATCAATGAAACAATTATTGTTGCATTTTATGTATGTTTCAATTCAAGTTACACAATATTAAGAGTTTTTCATTTGTAATTTCTTCTTTTAAGATGATTACCAAATTTATATTGATAAAGCATTGTTACCCTTTATTTTGTAAAAAAATTCRTAGCATTATAACTAATATTATAATCAACATAATTTTATTTACACGTTATTCTATAAAACATCACAATAATTTCAATTCTCCACCAATAAATTTGAAAAACTCAACGTTTTTTGGATAAAGAGCCTTTCTTTGTTTCAAAATATCAAAATTAATAGGTAGAATTATATTTAGCCTTTGTCCACACCTACAAATTTTCCTTAAAAAAACAAAAACAAAAAAACTGTATATATATTTCTTCCTTACAACTCAATCATCAACAATTGTGCATAACAATACAAAGCCCTAGTATGACTTGAAGGTCCACTTCAAGGAAGTGTTGAGTGTAGAGAACAAATAATTGTTATTGGAATTTTCAAGCTTCCAATATTGAACATTTCTACTTGTATCATATTAATTTGTTATTTATTGGTATGCTTTTGTAAAATTTCCAATTTATTTTTACTTTTTATTATAAAATTATAAATATGGTAATTTTGCACACATTATCCTTGGTGCTAAATACAAAAAATAAGCATTGTCATGACTCATATTGAGACCATTTTTGAAACTATAGACTGTCTAATGAAAGTGTTAAAAAAACTTTATTTTCTTAATTTGGCTTTACGTGTAGAGTGTTCTTTAGTGCCAACAAAACTTTAATAGCACAACAAGGCTTGTGTGCCTCTAAGGTTGGTGTACAATGCCCTACAAAAATTGGACCCTTTAGTTTTCTTGGCATTACTCACAATGTAGTAAATTACATTAAAGAGTTATCAATTCTCAAAAATTTGAGCACTATTCATGCCTCCATTGACTTCTCTATAGAAGGAATTGTGGAACTCTTTTGGAGATGCTTGTTGAAGGAAAGATGTGAGTATGGATGTTACCTACATAATTCCCGCAAGAAAATTAAAAAAATCATCACCAATGTTTTTCTATGAATTTTCATATAAAACCATGAAAAAAAATTAAGAAAATTCATCAAAAATGGAGTTTTGGTTTTCTGAATCCGAAAATTTGGTATGCTTGAGGGGGATTGTATAAGATACGAATGTTGATTGATGAAAACAAAAAATTCAACTTCAGTATGAGTAATGCCAAGTAAATTGAAGGGTCCGAATGAGGGGTGACAAGCTTTTTTGTAGGGCACTGTACATTTGGACTTTGTGGACCTATTATACTAAAACTCCAATTTTCTTAGGTTGTAGATAAATTTAGAAAACTGGCCTCTATTTATTAGTTGCTGAATTTTCTATTTTTCAATTGATCCTTGCTATTTGGGGATCTTTAATTCACTAATATATGAATTCAAATTTTCAAATTTTATCTTCCATGGAAAATACTAAGTTTTAGTATTTTTCCAAGGAGAGAAATTTAGAGTTTGATTCCTGTATCAAAGGAACTTTGTTAGACATTGTTGTGCGAATTTGAATTTTTAAGCTGCTTGTACTTATATAAGTCCGAGTTGAACTGTTTTAGGTCTTCTGTGATCAGATACATTCTTCGACTCCAGCTCGGATTCTTGCTTGATACCTGTGCCATTTTTCGTGAATTTGGTCGGTTACTAGGGTTACATTTCGCTTTGTATTTTTTACTTCACTGAAAGCTTAGCTTCTCGTTGTGGATTCTGTATCGAGATTCTAGGAGAGGTTTGAGCTTGGTGCTTGTGATTATTTCAATTTGTCTCGCTATCAGTATAAAAAAAACTCATCGAGAGGTTGTATTTGAATTATTTTGTCCTGCTGTTTATTCGTCGAAGAGATATTTTAGGGTTTCAGTCCCTTGATACTAAATTTTTGTATTCAAGCTGAGAGAATAGGTTATTYGTGATATTCTCTGAAACGGTTARTGATTCGCAGTGCCCTGTTGTGGTAATCGTGTGCAGGCATTCATGAAGTGAGTTCGGATCTCTCCTCAAAACATGACATTTCGCTAGGAGTCAACAAAGTGGCCATCTGTTAGAAGTGAYTAWGTTACTTYGGAAAATATATATTTGTCGAGCATAGTGCTGCGTTTAATGAGTCTCGTACTCAGTAGAGACGGAGTTTAATTTTTTTTGAGTGGCAGCTGTCGGGTCCCCGTTTAATGTCAACAACTCGGCTGAAGTGATTTTGTCGATGTGCCTGCTACATTAGCAGTAGCTAGTTGTGATCGTTGCTKTTTTTCACTTTCCAGGAGATGTTGAAGGACACAGTGAGAACAAAGACGTATCAGAATGCTATCTACCAAAATAATTTCCTATTTAAGGACAAAATCGTGCTGGACGTGGGCGCGGGCACTGGTGTTCTTTCTCTATTCTGTGCCAAGGGGGGAGCGAAGCACGTTTATGCTGTGAGTTCCTTTTCTTGCAACGGATAGTTCTTTGCTTTTGGTATACAAACTGCTTACTCAGCGAGTTACCGGCGTGTGAAGGATGCTAATKCTTTTTAAGTTGCTTGATGAGTGCTCACATGGTGCAGGCAAATCCCCTGTTCGTGTCGTGACAGGTTGAATGCTCGACYATGGCGGATACWGCAAGGGAGATCGTGAAAGCTAATGGCTACAGTGACGGTGAGTGCGAGGTATGAATGCATTGTAGTGCAGTGACTTGGGAAAGTGAAGCCAAACGAAGACCACATGTAGAGCAAAAAATTAAGAAATTCCTGAGCCTTTATAAGGCAACCGTTCGCAACGTTAGTGGTTTTGGAATTGTGGTCACTAAACTAAATGTCCTGTGGTTTGATTGGGAATACAGTCGTTACCGTTTTGAAAGGAAAGGTGGAGGACATAGATTTGCCAGTTGACCATGTGGACATTATTATTTCTGAGTGGATGGGGTACTTTCTTCTCTTCGAAAACATGCTGGATACAGTATTATATGCTCGAGACAAGTGGTTGGTAAGTTATATGAAGGTGACCCTTTTCTCTTACAATWTCGTTTGCAACAATTTCTGCGTCTGTCCGCTGGCAACGTTAGCACTTAGCAATTACGGTATTGTTCCGTTTTTTCTGTTCATATGAAAGAATTTGTGGAATAGGTTATCACTTGACAGAAATTCTTTGGAGAACCAACAACTTGAGTCTTTATTATGGCGTGGCAGGTTCCTGGAGGTTTGGTTATGCCCGATAAGACTTCTCTATATCTTACTGCTATCGAAGATGCTGAGTACAAACAGGAGAAAATAGACTGTAAGTAGCTTGTTAGAGTTGTACTCTTCCATAAAGCCTTATGTTGATTTAATGAACCTTGGATGTATCATTTGAACTTTTGAATTCGGTTTCTGTACTTTATTTGTAACTTTGTCTTTGCCTACTTTATCCATAGATTTTGGGATCGCTTATTTCGAAATTGCTTATTATGATCTACTCTTTAACGGCTTCATTTTTCTTTTGCAGTTTGGGATCAAGTTTACGGSTTTGACATGAGCTGTATTAAGAAACAGGCGATGGTAGAACCGTTGGTAGATGTGGTAGAYGCCAATCAAATTGTGACTCATGCGACACATTTGAAGGTGAAGAATCTTAGATGTGTAGATTTCCTTTCATTACCTTGAGRTTTTAGGGGTTATCTATAATCTTTCTMGCCCATTTSGAAACTGCAGAGTTGGAGTTGATCYTGTGATATGTTTCTTGACTGTCAGACAATGGACATTGGCAAGATGAGCACTGGGGATGCTTCCTTCTCGGCTCCCTTCAAATTAGTGGCCACTCGAAATGATTTCATACATGCTTTGGTTGCCTACTTTGACGTCACGTTTTCAATGTGCCATAAGACGACTGGGTTCTCAACAGGTGAGTGAGCTTTACCCTGTTGCCGATCTGAGTTTTAGCACTTGATCGGATTGTTCTAAATTAATTCAATTGCAGCATCCCACTCGCACTGAATATATAAATGTGGCTCATCCTCAGGACCGAAGGCAAGACCCACGCACTGGAAGCAAACTGTCATGTACTTGGAGGATACTCTTGCAATCTGTGAGGGTGAGGCTCTTACAGGCACAATGAGCGTCGCCCAGAACAAGAAGAATCCCCGGGACTTGGATGTGACCGTCCAATACATTTTCAATGGGAAGAGGTCGCGAGCTGCAAGAACTCAACACTTCCGCATGCGTTGAGTTGGTGAAGTAGATGGGAAGTCTTGTATTCCAGGATTTTATAAGAGTTTCTAATCCTTTCAAACCTTACGTTGGTGCAAGTTAAGTTCGATTTCATTTTCTTATCCCTGTTCTGCCAACAAGGCAATATAATTTTTTTAATGAAAGTGGAGAAATTAATTGATGCGCAATGGTTACTCAGATTATTGCTCCTGCTAGGTTTTTGAAACATGGATACCCATTGATAAGAACGAACTCTGGATTATGGCTGCTCTTGTATGACCACATCTTTGAAAATGGACAAGCTAGGCAAATTAAAAAAAAAATCATTTTTTTTAGAAAAAGAACTTGAAATTGGTTTTTCAGAGTTATATGTCGTTCAAAAGCTTTGAAATCAATCATTCCATATTGTTCAAAAGTTATGAAGATTTTTTGCTTCCGAAAAATTATGGATATTCTACTCAAAAACAAACTTTGAAGTCTGTTATTTAACTCAATTTTCAATTCTTTTTTGAAAAAAATAAAATCATAGGATGTAGTTTCTTTATTACAACTTTGCAACCATTGGGATTGGCTTTTTTCAATTCCCTAAACAAATTGTGAACAATTTAGTATTTTGAATCATTATCTACTATAGTCTACTTACTATTTTTTCCTATACGTTGCATAATTCCAAAAAATACAAATTCTTTTAAGAATGTGGCCAACTTATTAGGATAAAGAAACTAAAGAAGTACCACCATTTTGGAATTTTTTTTATAGAAAATTGAGGTTGTGAAGTGCTACCTTGTTTTTCGGAGGGCCAAAAAATTGATTTCAATGAAGTTGAATGCTTATATCTTGCAATCCACGTGGTGCAAATCTCTGAAAATTTCACCACATATTTTCAAGTAATAATAAAACAATATCCTATAGTTACATGTGTTATATTTTTTTTAAAATTTGGTACTTGTACTGAAAATGGCAATTTTGGAGCATTTTTGGAGAAAACATAGTTACTGAACTTTAGGGGTTAAAGTTGACCATTAACTTATGCATTGTCGAAAACTTGGGCTAACTTAGAGATAAAAGCACATTGGCAACATGTTTGGGATTACAATTGATCCCAACTAGATATGTTAACCCTTAAATGCTCAAGGCCTTTTTTGAGCTTCTAGAAATTTGCTCTAAATTGAACAAAAAAACAATATTTTAATAAGTTTTATCAATTTCTTTTGAATTGTAACCTTATAAATAAAAACTAGACATGCTAGAGATCACATAGGAAAAGAAAACTCATTAATATTACTTATGGATTGAAAGATTATAATGTTTGATCATGAAGGTGTTGAAATTGCATAAGTGATGTGAAGTCTTTCAATCCTCTTTTCATATGTCAAATCTAAAAATTTGGTCACAATAAAAATATGAGGTTAAAAGGCCTAACATACATAATCCCAATCAATTTATGTCTTCCCAAAATCTACTCCACAATTCTTTTAAATAAATTTCTAATGTGAGTTTTTCTCCAAGATCTAGTGAATCTTGAGGCTCATTTCCAAGAGCCCTCAACAATATGGAAAGTCAAGTTTGCAATGAGCATCCTTGCACAAAACCTTGAATAGAAATATCATAATCAATCATTTTCAAAATCAGATTTTTGATGCTTAAACTAGACTTCAAAAAAAATTCAAATGTATGAACTACTAAAAATAGAAACTTGGTTAGGTATTAATTTAACTTCAAAGTATTGTTGACACCAAAACATGGTGCCTTGGGCATTTAGGGGTTAAAAGCATAAAAGCATAGCTAATTAATAGGTGCTAAGAAATGACAAACTTGCTCAACATGCCACCAAAGCCATAAGAATTTCAATCATTTCCATGGAACTAGAAGTGAAAAGAAGCAATTCAAAAAATAGAGACTCAATCCATTAGCATGCAGTGATGTAAAGTAGCCCATAATAGGCAAATCACCCAATGCAAGCACCTAGAAATCCACCGATTACAATTTTACATCCACCCATGATAGACTTTATCTAATAAATGAGATTAGGACATCATTAGGTTGGTTTGTGGTTCAAATGAATACTCTATATGATGGTGATGGAGTTATTAGTGATTGCTTTAGGAACTTCTACCTTTCTAGTGTAAATTTGTTACAATATGTCAATGGCCATGTTAGAAAATATTGCCGCCATGTTAGGCAATATCGTGACTGCTTTAGGTGGTAAGATGGCCATTATGGGTACACTTTTGGGTAGATTTGGGATACTCTTGAGAACATTTTGAATCAATTGGGCATCACACTTCAAAAACTTATAGCAAATTTATACTTTCTCAACAACAAAAAATTTCAATTGCTTTGAACATTACTTACGTTTGTCTTTACATAATTTTTTTTTCCAAAATGTCAACAAGGCTAACTGGCCATTCTACTTTTCATAGGTTGGTTCACCTTACCTATACATTGACCACCACTCAAGCTAGGCCACCTATTGATCAATTTCCACCTACAAGCAATTGAACATTTAAAATAGAGGCGAAAATGAATTATCAAGTGTTCAGAGTTGCTAATAGGAGTAGGCAAACCTATAAAGACGCGATCTCCATGACCATGGTCATCACCGCAATCCTGAACCAATAGGTGGATTGTCATTTTCTACAGTTCATCGTGAAATCATCTATTGGACCACTCTACTCTGCAACATTTTTACAAAGTTAWTGCAAATAGGGGCAAGTATGATAGTGTCATATACAATAGGAGATTGAATCGTTAGTTGAAGGTAACTTATCGAATTGCTAAAGATTGAAGGTCTAGAGCGATACACACAAATATATACACATATACACACACACACTCAAAAGATCTATACTCAATCACTCAAAGGCAAAGAACAATTAAAATGTACTTTTTGTCTACAACAAAAATTACTCAAAAATTGACTACTGCATCACAAAAGATGTGTTTATTGGGTATCCTTCAGCATTCAACCATCCACCTACTGTATAATGAATATTTTGAAAATTTCACTTCATCCAATTAATATTCATTGAAGATGATTCCAAGAAAAGAAAATACTTGTATGAATAGAAGGAATAAAGAGTTTTTTTTGCATTGTTGAAAATAGGACTAATAGAAGGAACAAATAATGCTCTTCAATGATGTAGAGATGTTGAAAGGATTTTTATTATTTTTATTACAAATCTTAGAAGTAACTTTATTATATTTAGATAGAGATTTAATGGATTAATTCTTGAGTGTTCAACCGTCTTCTAAGTGAACAATGAATATTGTGAAAAGTGAATTTCATCTTATTGCTCCCTCCATCCCCAAATGATCTTCTTGTTAGACAAAATGTTCCGGATCAAGGTCAAAAATAATTTTTCTAAGGATTTGTTTTGACTTGTTAGTAGATTGTGAATTTGCGATGTACTCTTGCTATCCTAAAAATTTCAATTTTGAATAGGTTTTCAAAATGTATTAGTGGTGCTTTGAAAAGTGGGATTTGAGAGACCATTTAAATGAAACACTGGTGGCCTATTATTCTTGAAACTTCGCTCTTTTCTTGTTCATGGTTTTATCTTCCCGCACTATTAATCCAAGGTCAAGACTACTGGTTCAGTGGATATTCATGTTTAGCGAAAATTTTAAATGATGACAAAATTATCTTATTTGGGGCATGTAATTTTGTTTTGGATGATGTAATGGTTTGCATGGATTGCAAGGTGGCAGCTCATGAGGTTGCTTGGGATGAAGTTCGTGTCTACTATAGTTACACTAGAGTTGCTTTGGACTAGATATTTTTCACGTTTTCAAAAGTGTAGGCCCGTCCTAAATATAACTCTAAGAAGAACATTGTTACAATGTATTGGAAATTCATGCCAATTGGAAGATCATTTTGGGACGAAGGGAATGATATTCATTGATAAAGCTTCAAAAAAAAATCATGTAACATATATCAATGGAAAAAAAATATTCTATTTGCATCAACAATAGAGATATTGTACATTGAAGGGTTTTCAATTATTTATCATAAACTTTCATAAGTACTATACTTAACTATCAAAACTAGCAACTCATTCCAAATCTACATATTAAATTAGGTTTTTTGTTTTGTATTGTTTATTATAGTAAGATCTTCGAAATCATGCATTCCCTAGTCATGTTTATGATGAGCGAGAAGTTCACTTTACCCCGACTTGCTTCTAACACAAGCATTAGGGGTAGTCACACCTTCATTGTTTGGAGATTATCTTGCTAATGAAGACGTGGCAGCTTTGAATTGGCTTTCAATTGGCTCTACATAGCCAAGTATTCTTCCTCTGTGAAGAATTCCCATGTCCATAATTCTCCTCCATAGATGAATAATGAATGTGGAGAACTCTTCGCTAAAAAAGAATATTCTGCCACCTTTGCTTTTCACCTCCTCACTCTAGTACTTCACTATTGATTCCTTGTGCTACGCTACTGTCGCTTATGCACAACTTTCACTGTCTGAGATTCCATTCCTCGCTCACGAGGAAAGGATGTCACACCTTTCTCACAGGAATTTAGGCTCTCATTGGCTCCTCATTTTTCTCATTCTTCCAAGAATTTTTGTGGAATTTTTGTGCAGTGACAAAGGCGTGACTACCCCTATTCCGAGAATATAAGAATAAAGGGATAGGAGGCAGTAAGTGGTGGGTGACCTTCCACGAACTTTCTCTTCAGAGTGCGCGCTTCAGGTGGCGGACAAACCCTCCACTGTGGACTGTGGAGCTCTTCCTCTTCCGGCCTCGTTTTGCACGGAAGCTCGCGAGGCAGACAACCACAGCAAGCGACATGCCGACTCTTCAAATTCTTTATCTTGTTGCACACTGTGGAAAGAGGCAATTGAGGAGGGCTCAGCGGCAAGAATGAAGGAGCATTGAACAATGAGAGAGCTGCTTCCCACACCGCCGGCTTCCACTCCTTCCACTAATGTGAGGACGAGGATCAAATTGCAGTGGCGTCTCCTGTAAAATCTGTGGCTCCCCACTTAAGAAGCTGATCGGCCAGCTTTCCAGCACTTGAGGCTTTTCGCAAAGGTTTGGGGGCGACTGAAGAAACCAAACTTCACTGACTGAAGTAGCGAATGCTACTCTTACTTGAACTCGCTGTAACCTTCCACAATTTGTATGAAAAGTATCATCACTATTGAGTCCAACCAGGTCCAGGTTCATTGAACATAACCCCAAAGATTTTTCAGGAATCTGCAATCCTTGTTGGAAGCCAAGAATTGGCGAGAAGAAATTCCAAGCCCGGAAACCTGGAGCCACTCAGCTCTGTTGCAGTATTTCTGGTACCCTACTGATCGGTTATGGGGTCCTGATTGGGAATGGGTGTCGCGACGTTAGTCAATAAAATCCCTGTTTGACATTCTTTAGGTCGAGCGAGCGAGTGCCTGCGGCCGGTTTTGGACGGAGGTACTGGATGCGCCTTTCAGAATATAATTGTCACTTTTTAGCCGAAGCTTAGGGACAGTTGAATGCTGGTTCGGGGAATCATCAGGCCTACTGAGACTGCATTCTTTTTTTCCATTCCGCAGAATTCGTTAATACCTCCCAAGAATCGGGGTCACTTTGAAACTATTGATATTTCAACAACTAGTCTTGGGCAACGATACTTTGTCTTGAGAGGTCAGCGTTACTTGGTGGATGGCGGGGAACTTCATCGTGCAATTCTGAAAGTCGGAACCCGCTATTCAGACTTCTACCAGGTTCTGTCTTGTCTTGAAGCATTGCATTTAGTGAATCAAAAGCCGTCTTTTCTTTATTTAATTTGGACAGTTGAAGAGATGTTAAATTACTATGTGGTTCGAAGAAGACATTTGATGATGGGGTACAGGGCGTCTTCCATGCCCAAGCTTTCATTTTCCTCCTAATTTTTTCACTCATTAGTACTGCATCCGCACTGTTAGGTCTTCTTCAAATTGCTCATCAGGATGTTTTTTGTATTCTGTTGTGTTGGTAAGTGGGCTTGTTGAGACCGAACTTGTTTATTTTACTAGCTCCTTTTGCATTCTCTCGAAACCCGTTTTGCACCCCAAGCTCATAGGTCGTTGACCACGCCTTGTGTTCAAATATGCAGGCACAAAGTGGACTTACCGCCCAGGAAGCAGAGTCTCGCCTGGAGAAGATTGGATTCAATGAAATACCATTCAAGCCTGATACGTTGATGTTTACGACTGTCGACGAGCTCTTTTCTCTCTTTCATGTCTACCAGC
The DNA here is from genome assembly GCA_006891605.1 of Pleurozium schreberi. Classification (NCBI taxonomy): domain Eukaryota; kingdom Viridiplantae; phylum Streptophyta; class Bryopsida; order Hypnales; family Hylocomiaceae; genus Pleurozium; species Pleurozium schreberi. The sequence continues at coordinate 221,344 of VACF01000283.1, read as the reverse complement.
TTGTCATGTAYATGCTTCAGTTCTGGAACAGCTACCTTTTTGTGGCATCACTTATGACCTGCATAGTACTGCTGAGTGCCTCYATCACCATTTATTCACGAAGAACAAGCCAACTTGCAATTTCAAAGGTCTTGAATGGAGCTTGATAACTTCCTCATCTTTTTTGGCAATCTTTTGATGCAACTAATTCTTGAGGGTCGTTGGCTCTCTTTTGGGGGAAGAAGTAGAGTATTCATGTCCTCAGCTTATCACATACATGACATGTATCTTTCACTGGTGTAGGTAACAGAGTACGTGACGGAAACATCTGCATTTCGTGACGGCAAATGGGTGATTCTTTCATCAAGAAAACTTGTCCCAGGAGACCTGGTCAGAATTAGAAGTGATTGGCTGTTACCTTGCGACCTCTTGATTATAAAAGGTTTGAATATTCTCTTGCACGGCCAACAGTACTCCCAGTTTGCGATTAACAGCCAATATTGGATAATTTAATAACTTGCTGGTATTCCGTTTTCTATTGTTGAGAAAGTTATGTTTAGTAGGTTGAGTCTTGCACATCTCAGGCTATGCTCTCATTTTCAAGCCAAACTGTATCAACTTTAGTAACTCTTCCTTGGAGGGAAAGAATGTTTTAATACTCTACCAACCATCTCATCTATCGAACCCACCGACATTGTTCAAATAGCTGGATGTCTTGATATTTTAATGCTTGAGATCCTTTTCCAGGTTTTTGTGTRTGCAATGAAAGTGCTCTAACCGGAGAAGCTACACCAGTACAAAAATATCTGGCTCCCAACAACACAGAGCATTACAAACCTGATGGCCGCGGGGCTCGTCACACGCTCTTCGCSGGGACCACTGTACTTCAGGCGGGTAGTCAAAACCAAGACACTGTTCTTGCAGTAGTGACATCTACAGGTAAGTCACTTTCAAGTTCTGTGCATCCCACGTTTTGAGTCTTAAGTGAGATCTTCTAGTAATGACGTAAAGTATTATTGCGCGCAAGCGTCTTAGTACCTGTTCGAGGTAGCTCCCTCTGACCAATTCTGCAAGGCTCTCAACAGAGAGTCAACCGTGAGTTCGCATTTCTATCTGCGACAAGGATGAACTAACAAGACTGAGGAATGCATGTCAAGTTTTGAAATTACATGAGCTTTACGAGTGGCAAGCGTTAGACTCCTTGAGCCTACTATTGTCACCTTTGAAATGGGGCTGTCATTTGACAGAAGCAAAGTCGTGATACATCATTTATTGAGTACGTTCTGTGATTTTACTTCCCTCCTCAGGTATGGCTACTTCAAAAGGAGAGTTACTGGCTAGCATCCTGTATCCAGAAAAGATGCTATTCAAGTACGACGAGGAGCTGCCGATTGTCGTCTTGCTGCTCTTAGTGTATGGAATTGTCTGCTTCGCCATTTCCATCGTATTTCAGGTGCGTTTATGCCGTGCGTGTATGAGGTTTGAAGTTTGCAACTTCAACTAGATTATAACTATGCTACCCTGAAACATAGAAGCTACGTTGACCAGTGATTCTTGAACTTCTGTAACATACGAGTGATTTTGCAAAGGTGTGACCTGTCGGAAATCGACCGAACATAATGATACAAATGATGGACAATTTTCGGAGTTCCAAAAAGAATGAAATTGCTGCTTAGGTTCTATCGCTGGGACTGAGTGCAGTGTTCTTGCAGAATCGCACTGGGGCGCAAAGCATTTGGGTGACCAAGTGGATATATTGCATGGCGATTATTAACCAAATCATGTCTCCTCTTCTCCCAGTGGCTCTTGAAGTTGGCCAACTGCATGCCGTGGAGCGCCTTAAGGTAAATTTTGGCAAATTCTCCTGAAAAGTGTTATTATAGCGTACTGTTGAGCACGTTTTAATTTGCCGTTCGTCAATCGCTCGTATCCTGCAAGGTCATTGGATAACTGGGATTATAATCTCAAGACAAAAAAAATTGTTGTCTTCAGGGCCGTGGCATCTATTGTTTGAACCCGAAGCGGATCGCAATTGCTGGGAAGATACGAATATTCCTTTTCGACAAGACTGGAACCCTTACCCATGAAGGTCTAGATTTTATTGGCGCTCGGAGTGTTGTCAGGTCAGGTAGTGATGGACCTACTTTTGGGCCCTTGAAGTTGCCAGCCAACGGAGATGGTATGGATCCTTCTACGCTGCATGGGTTAGCAACCTGCCATGCTGTGACCAAGTTTGGTGACCAATTTGTTGGAAATCAAGTGGAGGTAAGTCTTCAGAATCTTTCAAAGCAGACTGAATTTTCGTTTGGGCCATTTATTCTCCAGAATGCTATATGTTTCTTTAACATGAAATTTTTTTCTGCTGTATCCTGCGCTTCTCTTTACAAATCAGCTCGTTCGTGCACGGTTGAGATACAGAACATAGAATTGATGCTTGGGTTTTGAACTGCAGGTGAAGATGTTTTCTTCTGTGGGTTGGGAACTTAAGGAGAACGCCAATGAGGCACCATCTGTCCGCTCCCCTTCTGGGCAAGAACTTAGAATAGTGAAACGCAACGAGTTTGACCATGCACGCACTACCATGAGTGTAATTGTTCAAGATCAAGRGGGTCGATTTCATGTATACTGCAAGGTAAGTTGTTGGCGAATATTAAATGATCTTCTTTGTTAATTAGTTCCTAATGGCATCTTCATTGCCGCATTATTTACCCACCTTGTCATCCCTCGGGATACTCCGAAAGAGCAACAGGTTATATCAGTGATGAGTTTCCGATCCCTCCTGCTGACGGCACCTTTCACAGAAAGCTTTGTAGCTTCAGTTCAGTTTCTTGTTATAGTMCTAGTTRTCKCCCTCCAAGGCTTTCATTKTATACTAAAATTRMAGCTACTGGATCAGGGATCCTTCGAGAAAATAGGAGAGTTGAGCACTTTGAACAGTCTCCCTAAGAACTAYGTGCAAACTGCTCGCCAGCACGCCCTTGACGGCTGTTACGTACTTGGTCTTGGCCACAGGTACGATAAGCTGTTCTTTTCTCCTTCCATTTCGTACATTATGACGTTTATTGGCTTGGGCTATCCACATGCATGCATGCAGGTAGGACTTTCAGATGATTTTTGCCTCACTTTAGTTTCAATGCTGTTGCTAAGACTTCAGATTTCGCTCAACGTAGATCACGTTTCGTTGTATATTGCAATTAGAAAGCGAGTGTCATAAGCCGTTCCTTGGAGTGATTTTATAGACCACATCTCAAAATTGGTAGATGATGAGCTCTAAATTGATATGCTCTTTGTTTTGTAGAAACTTGGGTTCTGATTACAACCTGGAGAGCGTAGARCAAATATCGCGTGACGATTTGGAGAGAGATCTGGAGTTTGTGGCACTCATTTTGTTCCGAAATGAACTGAAGCCTGAAAGCCGAAGCGCTATCGAAGCTTTAAAAGCCGGAGAGGTAAAACCATAAGAGAAAGATGCCAACATATTATATATCGAGTGTGAGTAGCATGTGATATTAGGGGAGATAGTCTGCTTTGAGTATTTATAATGATGAGTTTCTTTGTCAGTGACATAGGCTATTGCAATGCAGGTTCGCCCGGTCATGGTGACAGGAGATAACGCCCAGTGTGGCCACTATATTGCCAAGCAGTGTATGATGGTTGCCCCAGGTGTGGAGGTTWTACTGGGGGATATCGACACGTCGGATGGCAGGTAGGGTTCACAGCTCTTTTGCTTTGAGGACTAAATTGKTTTTTAAAATTGCATCATGTGGTTACTTGCACCAGAGCCAGGTATGAGTACTGGATTTCCAAACGTTCTTTGCTTTCTTATTTAACATATTTGAATTATTTTACAGTTTGTGCTGGCGGCCCATGAATGTGGAGCAAGAGGGCAGCACCCGATCTCTGAGTACGGAGGAATTACTTAGAGACCATGCCAAGGGTCTCCAAGCAGGTTCGCAGGAATTGGCAGTGACAGGGCGAGCGTTCACTGTCTTGAGAAAAACCGAAGCCATGGATAGATTACTGTTTTTTACACTTCTTCCCTACAGTGGGTTTACCAGCCTTTGGCATGTTGCAAGCGAACAGTTCAACAAAGTGAATAGTACCTCTCCTGTTTGGGTTGCATACCAGGTGAAAATTCAAAAACTTTTTACATATTTAAGGAGCTTTCAGATTGTGGGAAGTCTTTCATCAGGTTTTGGGTTATTTAGATGATGAATTCAGAGTATATTCCTATCCACTGTAAGTTCTATAAAGTTGTTTACGAAGTGTGACTAAGTGTGCGTGATATGATTTCCAGAAATATGGAGGCAGTCCTTCTCCGGCTATGCCTTTTAAGTTTCGGTTCCAGTTGTGGTGGATAATTCTGACGAACTTGGTCATCATCATGCTATGGCAAAAGGTACTGAATAAACAACCCAGACATTTATTAACTCTTGAAGCATTCATATGAGTAACGTACACTAAATAGTGAAATTAGGTTGCCTTTACAATTAGGTTGCCTTACCCCCAAGAAAGTTACTCTACAAGCCATCAAAGTTGATGAATATTTCTACAAATACTTCCACTTGTACACATGGAGATTCATGAGTTCCAACTACACCAATAACTAATTCAAAAGCTGTGTATTCTTGCACAGGAACAATAAATATTTTTATAGTGTGGAATGTCGAGAAATTAGTGAAGGGCAACCTAATTTCACTATTTAGTGTAGATACAAGAATCACTAGAGGTTTACAATCTCAAGGAAGCTTGTCTACCACCTTCTGTCATCTTGGATCCCCTATTCCATATATACTTGTTTAAYTATTTGTTGTGCGCAGGTAATTGCAGAGGGACCAGTTGCTAAAGCAATCGCCAAACGGTTCCCCTCACAACGTCCACTGTTCTCTTTATAAATTATACTCCGTTCGAATCAAAAGCTGTCTTTACTTATAACAATAGTTGAAAAGTATTAAGGTAGGCATCCTCAAAGCGCCACAAATTGGTATTGGTACTCTGTCTAATTACTATTAGAACGTTGGTTAGATTTTCATATTGCCTTGTTGGCAACTGAAAGGAAGTTCCAATGCACCAAATAATGCAACATTTGGATACAATATGCAAAAGTTATGAAGGATCAAAGTTTGATTCTAAAAGCATTTCTTTTACATAGGTACATAACTGAATTTGGAGATGTACATGGGGTGAAGATGGCACTTTTAGTTTAGTGGCGCTTTTGGGTTACCTACCTTATGTGCCATAGAAGTGCCTCAGTCAAAGACACATGGCTACCATGATGCACGGGAATTAATTCTCATTTGGCATTTATGGAGACAACAGTAAAGTGTAATCATATGTATATACCATAATTATCCTCAAAAAGAGGTTGGTTTGGTTTGGTTTTATTTTGGTTAGATCTCTTGGATTGGATGTCCCCAGTCACATTCTTGGTAGTATTAGACTGAAGCTCTTTGCATGGAGGGGTGTATAGGCTTTGTTTTGTGGCATTTGGAGCAATGGTGTGAAAGTTATGAAATTTTGGAGTTTTTTATAAATTAAAGTATTAGAAAATTACTATTATTTTTATTTTGGTTTCAAAAATGGTGTAGGAGTGCAAAGCACAATTTCTAATTGGAATAAAACCAACCGTCACAAAATTCCAATTGAATAGACCTTAACCCTCGAACGACGCCGGGGTGACCTTGGAAATCATCAATTTCTAAAACCTTGGGAATCATTGGCCTAAAAAAATCCAAAAACAATTGTTGGAAGTCAAAGCATTGTAGAACATCTTCCCTTTCCACCACAAATTCCGAGGATGGATAGTTGCATTTCTGTTCTACATAGAAAGATGCTCTCTCATTCATCAACTAGGAAATGGCCGCAGCGGCGTTTAGAGGTTAACAACTTCTCCAAAGAATTTGATTGTCAAGTTAACAATATTAAGTAGAACTACTCTTTTTTAGACATGACCAGAAAATTAAGCCTAAAACAAATCATTCTTTGAACGAGCAACATACATAACATTATTTATATATGAAAAGTGAACTTCAAATAAAATCTATATCAATAATGACTTCATGAGAATTCTCTTAACAATTGTAGATAGAATCACTAGAAGAAAAGTGTGTTGAACTTCACAAAACCATGTAGGTTGGATTTTGTTGAGTTCTCTCTTTCCAACACAAAATTTTGCATTCCAAACTTCCAATGCGTTGRAATGCAAAATTGTGTGTTGGAAAGGAATAATTCAACAAAATCCAGCCCACATGATTTTGTGGAGTTCAACACACTTTTCTTCTAGTGAATGTAGCTTGAAATCTACACTTCTCCAAGATTGAAGATACCCCAAAACACCTATACCAAGATAAATTTTTATTTCTAATCTTTTTTTTGTAAAATATTTGTCAATCAACATATTTAATAGATGATTTAGTCCTATTTTAGTACATTGATCCTATAAAAGAACAAATGATTGCACACATAATTCCATATATGGCATTGCCTTGTTTTGAAAAATAAGGCAATGAAATTATGTTTTAAAAAAAAATTCAATTGTATAGTTTCATTCAAAGACCAAAAAACATCTTGTTAGAAACATGGTTTTTATAATCTAAATTTTTTATTAGTAAGGGTGTAGGGTGCATCTTGTTGAAGACTTAAACCACTTGAACAATTGTTAGAAACAATACTAGTAAGTCCTTATAAATCAATTTGAGCTAGGAGAAATTATTTCTAAAACAAGAAAGAATTAATTTTAATATATGGAGATTGTTAGTTCAACAAGATGGGAAAGAGATGGGTTCACTCATGCCAATGATTGGAGAGATTACTAACCTAATGACATGGTGATGAGCATTTTCACTTGACTTATGTTGCCACAATTTATCTTGATTCATTTTTAAGGAATACAACTGTTTTATTTCATCTCATAAATTTCTAAGCATTTGTGATGATAATGTTTTCAAACAATATGTTTCCAATCATCATGGCCAAACCAGTGGATGCCATCTTCAAGGAAGTTTTAGTTATAAGGATTTTATAATGGTTTATTTTTCTTGCTAAAACAATCTCACCATAGGGGTTAGTGCATTTTAATTCCATCTTAGAGATATTAATGATTTACATTTTCATTCTATTTTCTACCTACTTCTACTCAACAATTTTTTAAAGACTAAAATTTATGCTTTTTAAATTTTCTTAATTTTTTTCCTAGACTCTCAACTCAATTCTCCACCATAAAAAATTAAAGCTCAAAACTCTCTATTGCACAAAATTAAAGTTAAGAAGGCTCAAAGTCAAATAATCTAATCCAACATTGTGCTAAAAAAATTATTTTTTCACTTTAAATGCACATATATTGCAATTTGTGTGATCAAAATTTCTGAAAATTTCACCACATATTCTCATACTAGTGAGGTTTAAGATCCAATGGTTAGATGTGCAAAAAAACAACTTTCAAATTTTTTTACTCTTTGCTATAGAAATGGTAGTTTTGAGTGTTTTTTTTGCAAAAATAGACCTTGGTCCTTTAGGGGTCAAATCAAATTATTTGTTTATTACAACAAGATCTCCTAGACTATGCATCTTCCAATTGTGATCTAAGTACTGTTGGAAAGCTCTTTGCAAGAAAGTATAGATAGGCTTTGTTTTGTTGCATTTGGAGCTACAATGTGAAAGTCATTGATTTTTGAAGCTTTCCAATAGAGAAAAATAAAAACTTCTTTACTTTTATTTTAGTTGTGGGCAAAGGCACAAGGGTCTAAAGCACAATTTCCAATTGCAATAAAAACAACAATCACAAGAATCCAAATAGACCTCAATGACTTTTCCAAAAGAATTTGAGTAAATAACAATGTCTATTAAAAAAAGGCTCAAGTGGAGCTTAAAACAAATCATTCTTCAAATTAGCATCATGAATTACAATAATTATAATTTGCACACAATGGGCTTGCTCTCATTTTGTCTATAATGGGGTGGTTTACCTTAAATGGTTGCACAATTTGAATTCAGAGGGCAACAATTATGATTATAGTTTGCGTACAATGGGCTTGCTCTTGTTTTGCCTACAATCGGGTAGTTTACCTTAAATGGTTGCTCAATTTGAATTCAGAGGACAGCAATTATGTGTTCAATAGTGAACAATCAAATTTTTAACCAAGTACTACATTGTATTTTTGGTAAATTATTGTATGTAATTGCCTTCAAAATGCATCGAATGGTTTACTAGAGACATATTTTCAAACACCCTGCACATAACCCTTAAACAACAAGGCAAACATTTTGCATCCAATGAATGACAAAGAATCGAACTGTATAGTAGCAAATAAGTTCAACAAATCATCCACGGAATTACAGGTGGAAAGAATACTTTTGACTTCCAATGAAGTACTTTTGACTTCCAATGAGTACTTTTAGATTTATTTTTAAGTAAGTTAGAGACTCCCACGGTATCAAAATTAATGATTTCCACAGCCTCCAGTCCGTCCTTTAAGGGTTAATGTTACAGTAAATATATAGTATAATGGATCAGACACATCAGTTTCAAACTAGCCAGACAAACGATGATGGCTGGAGCAGAAATTCTACGAAGAAAAGCCGTGACGGACACTCCATTAACCAGAAAATTTACATGGTCTGAKGGACACTTATTACMAAARTAACCGACCAGTGTAGGAATTCCAACCAGTGAAGAATTGATAATATACAGAAGAAATGTGACGAAGTTAGATGTCTTTAACTAATCTCGCCCAGGAGGACTATGAAGAGCATTCGAAATTTCAAGATGTCCTGCATATGTCCATGGTTTTGCACCATCCAGAGCCAGTTTGTGAGACCTGACARCTTCACCYTCGGGTATATTTCTACACGAGTACTCGGACAGAGCGTTGCCAAGAGAGGGTACTAGAATTGGTTCTGCGTGCGGGGAGTTCGGAGTTTTTCGAAGAGCTGGAGGACTGATGGCAGGGGAGAAAATTGGGGAGATGRAGGGAGTCGCATAAGTGGTGCAAATAGCAGCGTTTCGCATGGACCCAGTTGACCTCGCTCTTCGGCTTGAAAACCCTATTCGCCGCGACATTGAACCGTCTTGCGCCAGAGAATTACCGGTAGGTGTAGCCGACCTCTTCACGAGATCATCAGCATACAGGACATCATCGATGCGTGCAATGATGGTAAATGCAAGGCTTTCCAGCACCCGAGAGTAGCTTTCAAGAATCGACTGTCCCACGTCCTGCATTGCGACAGCAGATGCGTTAGAAACAGTCCAAACATCGGTTGAATATGACTTATCAACCGATGGCGAAAAAAAGGAAATATGGCTCCCAAGTGAAGTAAACCAACGTCAAAAYTACGTCCAGGCATGAGACACTGCCCAAGGCAATCGATCCTCAATGACTGAAAACAAGTCTTCGTGAATTTCTTGCTTCAATACACCAACTATATGGTGCAGGAAGTAGCAAATATAGGTTACGGACATACCCTGTTAAACTGTATTTTGTGCGCGTCCAAAGCTGTTTGCGCCATMCCTGGGACTCGTTGTTTCAGACTTACTAGAACACTCTCCGCCCTTTCAGCAAGCAGTGCCCTCCTCTCTGCGTCCCCACCAAAGTGTTTCATTTTACTCCAAGAAGTCTTGCGATTAAGCTTGGGATCGTACGGTGATATCTCTGCCGTTGTCTTTGTCTTTCTTCGCCGCCATCCGACAACTGCAGCTTCCAACCGATTTGCCATCTCTAATATGCTGTGTTCATCATTAATGTCCAAGTTTGACACAAGCCGCTCTGGAGAAAAGCGGTCGGAGGCAATAGCTCGGTATAGTTCATCACCGAGACAGGCTTTTCCGTTCTGTAAGATTAAACAGCAACTTATCAAACTCTTRGCCTGYRTGATTCGCCTAATCRCAATCACTTSATCCATCTTTATATACACTACAATCAAGGCAGAATTAGAGCATTTAKCCAGTTCWATTAGAGACGATGCGTTGTGAAAYAATTATAACTACCTTAGGAAGAGAGTCGAAGTAACATTCCGGCGCCTCCATTTCGAGCAAAACTTGCGCATTGATAGCCATGGCAGCTTTAAGGATTTGATTTGTTGCATCTCGTTGATGATGGAGAATCTTCTTGCAGGATTCTGAAAGCCCATTAGCCGGCACGTTGAGCGTAGGCAGCCACCACTTTTCTTCTTGCCGTTGCATAGAATGCCGCGCACTGTTGTTGTCCTCAGAAACGGAAATCCCGTGATCCACATACCAGAACTCGGTCTCTTGATAACTCTCCAGCGAATCCTGAGGAATCCACAGAAAATGCCAGCATGAATTAATTATGATGCAGCCATGTTGTAATGAAAATGATTAATCCGGAAGACCCTCCTCTAGCCATGAAGGAACGAAATTACAAGCAATAGCGTCGTTGTCACGAAGTTCATCATGCACAGCTACAATACTTGTGAGGTTGGGCAGTCCACGAACGTATTAAGTCGAGTTAGCTCAAAAGGATGATCACTGAACTCAGCCATTTTCTTCAATGATGCTCTCGTCAATCAACTACATCGAACACTTCGTCCAATTCGAACAGTAATATTCGACAGATTCTGTCTGGGAAGTGTGGGATAAAGAATAGACAGTTCTATCACAGATAACAGCATACAGAGCATTTGAGGAACAAGAGGAAAAGGAAGCTTACAAGCAACATGTTGTCCAGCTTTCGAAGCGCTGGTAAATTGATACTAAGATCTGATCGTGGTCGGCTTAACATTACCTGCAATTCAAAACTACGGCAATTTAGAAGACTACTCTAGATAAATATTCAAACTATGCTACAGATAATCAATTAAATAATAATTACATTGTATTGTGTTTGAGATCGATACGAAGTGTGCAATGACAGGCATAAATTGCATGATATGAAGAGCCTGGCAGAATTTCCAAATACATCCCATTGAGATGTGATGCCTGGACAGRGAATAGACGATCTGGCCCACAAGATTCACGTACCTCCATGGTGCTTCCATCAGGGTATCGTTGCCAAGAAGGGACCARCTCAACAATATGATCACTAACTGAAAGCATCCATTCCATCTCTCGCCTCCACATGGTCCGCCGCTTCATAGAGAGGGGTTCTAACCTCCACAACTCACCGAAAACTGATGCTGTAACCAAAAATAGGGGCATTAGATACTGTAACGCAAATATTCTTAAAGACGACCCTGCCGCAGCAACACGCGCAAGGTGGATGTGTGTTTCCATGAAAATTTAGTCTATTTGTAACGGCATCGGTTAGCACCTGACAAATTCGTGATTGCATTCGAAATAGCCAAGGCTGTGCAAACGCCTTTTCCACCGCCTGACATATCTTCCCCAAGAAGTAGCTTGGCAAACTTCTCCTTCATCATCTCCACATCTGTAGGAACAAAAACATTATCAGACAATGCAATACTTGCACCCATCTGCACAAACGTGGAGACCACCGGCCAATGATTCATGAAATAGAACTTGATCGCTTTGTTGAGTTATAAAGTTAATTGTAGACTAAAACAAGATCCCTCTTGATGTAAGATTCTCTCAAGGAGGAATGTGATGCTCTATCGAAAGAGCCAAAGAAATGGACATTCACTAACCAGACAGCATTGTCGTCTTTTTCTCCCTCTTTTCTTCCCAGACGAAATTTTTCCTTCCACTGGTCATATTCGACGAAGAAGGTGAAGGAATTGCACATTGTCTGTCCATTCTAGCCAAAGGCCATCCCAAAGGCGAAGATTCAGTCGAGCTGCTGGGAACGTCGTCACCGTGATTCAGACTGAAACTCAAATCTCCATCTCCCATAAGGTCCAGGCTAAGGCGTTCCATACTAAGGTGAAGACAGTGGCTTTTACTGGGTGATTTCAGGCACGGAGAAAGGGGACGCTTTCGATAATTGGGGAGGCTTAATATGGATTAGACCTATTAGTTTTTCAACTTTTTCCTTATTGTGGACATTGCGTTTCTAGTTCTGGATTCTCACTGACACGTGTAAGTTATCTTAAGTTTTCTTTTTAAGTTAGCTGCCACCAAGGCAGAATTTCAGTCTTTCTTTTTCATCCTCTGTGTAATCCTCTATTTAAGTTACAAACTCTACCCCACCCACCCACCACTGGCAGGTTGGAGAAATTTTGAAATCTCGTTGGTGCTCTTTTGCATTTTGCAGCAGTGAGAGCAGGGCTTTTTTTCTGGCATTATGGAGCCATAATCCAATCTCTTGTGTCCTGAGAGGGATGCCCGTGGTGTGTAATTCCGGCAAAATTTCGGTTGTCATGGTTGTGTCGTGTCAATCCTGCAGCGACCTTCATTGGTTGTTTGTATCGCTACGATCCTCGTATGTTTCAAAAAAAAAAAAAAAAACTGTGATGGTGGCGTACATTTGAGTTCTCAAAATGTACACCACCATTACAATTTTGACTACAATGGGGCCTACTCCAACGGGGATGTCCGTGGTGTGTAATTCCAGCAAAAATCCGGTTGCCATGGTTGTGTCGTGTCAGTCCTGCAGCAACTTTCGTTGGTTGTTTGTATCGCTACAACCCTCATAGGTCGTATGTTTCAAAAAAAAAATTGTAATGGTGGCGTACATTTGAGTTCCCAAATGTACACCACCATTACAATTTTGACCACAATGGGGCCTACTCCAATTCTAACCGCAATAGGATGATTTACCTTACTGCTACAGTGCAAAAAAAAAACCCTGAGTGAGACTGCAAGACAGGTAGGGGGGCCTTTGGGCTTCGAGATCTTGGGAAATCGAAACTATGTGTTGAAGAAGAATAATGACCTATTTGGAAAGTATCCTATTAATATAATAAGTTCATTCCTAGGGAGACTATCAAGTAGGATATCTATGCTATTGGGAACAATTCCTAAAATAGGTAATACAATCCCAAAATAGAAGACCATGACCCAAGTTGAAAAATTAGCAATCACTCAAACTACAACGATACTCCACCATCCAATTTGATTAACAATTAAACAAATGCAAATTCATTCAACATTGCTAATTCACCAGCATACACATGTCACCCAATCGGTATATAATTTCCAACTTGATTAATTAAATTGGTGAACACATCATAGTTACGATTGATATTTTTCTTTATTTTCCACTCACTATCTTATTTCCTCTTACATTCATATATTTTTTAATTTTTTATTGTCTTTTCTCTTTCCTAATTGGAATAGTTGATCTCTGTCACTCTAACATTTTCAACTAGGTCTTCGCAATTCATCACAGCTTCTCTTCACCACTAATTCACCTTCTCAGCTCATACTCTCAAATTCTTTTTAAACTTCCAAATACTTTCCATTTAGTCATAATCATCTTTATCTCGAACCATACAAACACATCACCCAATTAAATCAATTAACACACACAGTCACACATAAATCTCCAAATTGACAAGAACATTCCATCATTCACAAACATAAACATGCACATAAAATAAACACAAATACATAGCACTACTTGGCTAGGACTCCAACTGGAACTCTCATCACTGGTTAAAGAAAAATTGGAAGAGGACCACCTCATAGGAAGCCGGACCTTTGGGAGTTATTCGAATTGGGTGAGACAACCTAACTGGAATTGCCATCTTACTTGACAACCGGATTCCAACTTAGCACCTCCATTATCAATTCCAACTTGGAAAACACCAACAAAATAGACTTCCAAAAGAGTCAAATAACACCATAATACTACCCACTCAAATACACATTATGCTATCAACCTACAAACTAAACTTAAAATACACAAAAAGGCATACAAAAAATCAAAATTAAAAATCCAAATAGGATATCTACAATATGTGACATGTAATAAGGTCCTCAATCCGCCACTTTTTGCTTTTGTGTCTAGTTACTGGGCAAATTAGCCTAGGCATATTTTATTGATTTTTTTGTTGATAAGTGAAGGGGGTTTCAACGCACGAAAGAATGTGACATTTGGATATTGTATGCAAAAGTTATGAAGGAACAAAGTTTGGTTCTAAAACAAGCTCTTCTATGTAGGTACATAATTATTTTAAAGATGTATATAGGTGAAGATGGCTATACTCATTAGATGAAAGGGGTGTTTTAAGTATAGTCCTAGTAGCATAGTCTTTTAAGTACTGACTTTTAAGTAAGTTTTTTAGTAAAAATTTATTGAAAAGACTGTCTTTTCAATAAAGTTTTTACTAAAAACCTTACTTAAAAGTCAGTACTTAAAAGACTATACTACTAGGACTATACTTAAAACACCCCTTTCTCTTGTAGTGTGGTAGTTAGTATTTAGAAGTTCACTTGTGGATTAATTTGATTCTAGACTTACTTCATTGCAAATGAGTGGAGAATTGCCAATCCTAAGTCTTAAGTAATACTCATAGTTCTAAAATTCAGTTTTCATAAATATCTTAAATATTTTTTATTTTAATATTGAAGATTATTTAGTCAACTCCTAATGTCCCAAAGTCCCAAAGTCCTCCTTGAGAGACAAACTAAATTTTAGGTAGGCTCATGTAACCTCAATTCTTGACAAGATTACTAAAACTTTTTCTAAAGATAAAAAAACATGTTGGCTTTGGGGGAATATAAATTTTATTCCAATCCATGCCCCAAAACAAATTTTATGCCTCAATAAGCTCAAAATTGATGTGGTTTGGGCAACAAAAAAAATCTTCAAAAACTTGAGATATTTTTTTCATGAATTATATTTTGCCTATACGTACATCTTTGTTTCATTTCATTTGGATTAAAGTAGTGAAAGCTATCAATGGAGTTTCTTACTTTCTATAGCAATTATAGAAACTTCTTGAGAAATCAATATAACTTATTAAATTCAATTTTGATCTCAATTTTAACAATTTAAGGAAAAAAAGGTTCCACGAGGCTAAGTATGTTTGCTAGAACAATCTCACCGTTGGAATTAGCGTATTTTGATTCCATCTTAGAGCTATAATTGACAATTTAGCTATTTCATTCAATCCTTGTACCAACTTTTATTCAACAATTATTGAAAGACTAAAAATCAACTATTTTAATTTTAATTTCTCCCCTTTGCAACTTTCAATCCAAATCTTTACCATAATAACCTAAAAAATACTTAATCAAAATATTAAGTGTAAATAAKTTTAAGTTGAGAATATTCAAAGTGGCAAATAATCTAGTCATAAAAAGTTCTCAAAAATCCTTTTTTCCACTTTAAGCGCAATTACCATGCAATCCACTTGGCAAAAATGTCTAAAATCTTCTTCTTCACATTCTTATACTAGTCTTGTGCAAGATCTTAAGGTTAAATATGCAAAAAAGGTAAAAACAATTTATTGAAGATCATTCAATTAACCCTCAAACGCAGCTGCAGACGTTTTGTGTCCTTTGGATGACAGAGAATCAAACCATGTAGGACAAAATTGCAACTTTTCATCCTCGATGTTAAGAGTGGAAAGGAAAGATCTTCTCTAGTACTTTGACTCCACTTGATAAATTTGGCTTTTCAAAGTAAATGATGTCACACAATATAAAAAATGCATCATTTCCACGGCCACCGGTCCGTCCTTCAAGGGTTAACCTAGTTTCTCTTAGAGCATTTCCACCATAACATGCTCAACATCCAACACTCTTCAAATATGGATGAAAAACATTAAGGGCCCTTCACAATATGCACTTCACACTCAATCCTTGCGTGTTAACCCCTAAATACCCTGAGGACAGAATGTGTCCTTGACCAATTTTTTAAGTTAAACAAAACCTTACCAAATTATTATTTTTAGTAGTTTTTATTTTTGAAGTTTAGTTTTAGCTTCAAAAATATGATTTTGAAAATGATTGAATATGATTTTTCTATTCAAGATTTTGTGCATGGGTGTCCATTGCAATCTTGACTTCTTGTAGTGTTGAGGGCTCTTGGGAATGAGCCTCAAATACACTAGATCTTTGAGAAAAAATCACATTAGAATTTCATTTAACTGGCAATACCATCCAACTAATAAATCACTGATTGGTTAGTGATGGCCACGTCACGAGGGTAGGGGGGGCAAGCAAAGCATCTGGATAGCCTCATTTGCGCTTTTTWCTTTTATCTATTTTAAACCATTTGTTTTTTAAGAATCCAATGGAGTGAAGTGATTTTGGGACTTTGGGCCGTCAGGTAGACTCAAAAGCAGAGCGTGTTCCCAAAATCATGTTCCCAAAAGTGAGTTCCCCAAAGCATGTTCCAAGTAATAAATAGATTCCCATTGCACAATGAAATCATATTGCATCCGTCATAGCGATCCGTCATATTGAAATGAAAATGGAAATGGAGACCTACACTAAATAGTGAAATTAGGTTACCCCATACTAATTTGTTGACATTTGACACAACATTAATATTTATTGTTATTGTATAAGACTACACTATGTTTGAATTAGGAATTGTTTGAATTAGGATGCATGAACCTCCATGTGTACAAATGGAAATATTGTAGAAATATTTTTTGACTTTGGCAGTTTGTAAAAGAACTTTCTTGCAATATGGCTATTTAATTGTTTGGGCAATGAAATTCACTATTTAATGTAGAAARTCTACATTAAATAGTGAAATTAAATTGTCCACTAATTTCTCGACATTTTACACTATATAAATATTTATTGATATCATAGTAATTMTAATCAATAATTAACATTTTAGAATGACAAAATTAGCAAACACTAATATCAAGAGTAAACTCAATGACTCACATATTTGCACCTCCATGTGGACAAGTAGAGAGGGCATGAGGTAATTTGTTGGGCAAGGCAACCTAATTGTTAAGGCAATTTAATTTCAATATTTAGTGTGGATTGCAATTTTTCTATTAGTGACTAAAAATCAAAGCTATCAAGGAATTTGTATTGATTATGAGTATTTTACTTTATTAAGGGCAACTACAATGTATACTTGATAGAAAGCCCTAGTACCACTTTAGATTAGGCATGGCCTCAAGACCATGAGACTAGAGCCCATTGCAAAGCTAATGCAGCGTCAACACAACAAACCCCAGATTTTTCATTCTTGAATCTATTGATTGAAAACACATGAGAGAGAATAGATTTCAAAAATTCCAACACTAGCCTACAAACTTGTGTTTGTAGAACAAATTCTTGAACCTCATAGGGGCACTGCACTCTATGGCCAAAGGTCAGGAGGCCTTGAGTTTCCACCATTGAAATTTCAAGAAACCAAAAGTTTGGCCAGTCTCTAGACTTCACATTAGAAGGTACAAGTCCAAAAGCCATCACCCTCCTACTACCTATATGGCAACAAATTACCTACATGATGACGGACTCGCAAACAAAGTTTGGGTTGGCTAGAAATGACCTTCAAAATTTATTAACTTTCTCATATAATTGTATTCTCGTAATAATTTTTTTTACAAAGAGAGTAATTATTAACTATGATTGTCCAGTCATATCCTATGGGTATAACTTTAGCCACAAGAATATGAAAAATTGGAAACACTTTGATAAATTTTATCTTTACAAAAAACTAAATCATTGTTTTCAAATTGTAATATGACATTTTAAATATTGAAGAGTCACTTTTAAAAAGTCAATGATGCTTACAAAAGGCCCCAATGTTTAAAGAACTACAAGTTCATTATGATTTACTCTAATTATTGACAACAAATTTACATCAAAATCAAAGAAGGCATTCATGTTATCAAAGTTTTAATTTTGTCTTTACAATCTATTAATCTATGTTGAAGCCTCTCATTGCAACAACTGAAAGTGGCTTCTTGAAGGCTTGAAAATCTCCTTTAATATTAGGATCTTGTATAGATCTTGCACACATAAATTTTTGATTGATGCTTCTTTCACAAAGGAAATTAAGTTCTTCATGTTTTAATCTTATAGTGAATATATGTTCAAATTATTGTAAACAGAGCGCAATACATAATCAAACATATTACAGTCTTCTTCATCCCCCCAAATCTCAGAACACTTATATACAACTTAATTCCATCTTTTGTCTTTTGAATTGTAATTGTTTTTCTAATAGTTATTAGATATGAAAATTAAAATTTTCCATATCATCATACTAATGATTTAATATACTATATGTTGAAACTTTGAAATCAAGTTATTGTTTAGGGATTGTAGCCAAGGTTTGGGACCAAATAACACTAAAATTTTAGACCATATGTACATATACTTACAAAAATTAACAAGATAAAGGCTTACATCTATATTTGAGGAGCCTCCAAAATTATTGTCTACTACATTTGCTTACAAAATATGTCTCATAAATAGTCAATTGACCAATCACCAAGTGGAATATAAGATAAAAGTCACTAAACTTGAACTTGAAGGGTTATTGCTTTCTAATCGTGTACAAGGAAAATATTTTTGGGGCCTTAGAGTATTTATCATTCATGTTCGGGGCAACTGTTTAAGCCTTCAAGTGCATATGTGCGGATGCATGTAGTCCGCTTCCATTCTAATATATAGCAACTAAATAATTGTATGTGAAGAAACTCTTTGTTTTCAATCACATGAAGACAGATTGTCACCAAAATTAGATGAGGTTTGAAATATAAGACAAATATTATATATTCAAATCTTATATATTCAAATATAAGACACAAAGTTACAAGAAGGCAAAGTTGAATTTGTAGATTTTCCAAAACCATGCCCAGCTTCAATGTCTTCATTTTGATTCCAATACCCACAAACTGCATTTATTTTATATCTTTATAAATTAGGTTGTCAGCCCTTACTAATTTCTCAATATTTGGCACTACATTAATATTTATTGTACGAAAATGGACTACTTTTGAAACTTCTTATGCACAAATGAAAATTTATTGTAGAGATTTTTATCAACAAATTTTGATGGTTTGTAAAGTAACTTTCTTAGGAGTAAGGCAACCCAATTATTCAATTTAACCTGAATTTCACTATTTAGTGTAATTATTCTTTGAATTTTTTATGGCAAGCATTTGAGACCGTCCTCAATGTTGAATGAACCTATCTTTTTTTCAAGCCCCTTCAAATGTACTCCTATAGTACATAAGGTAGAAACACCCATTAGCGTTCATGTTCCCATTCTTGTACCATAGACTACACCTAATTGCGTCCATTGGCTATAGTTAATGTGTCTTCCAAATACTTGATTGTGATTAGCTGACACCCATGAATGACACTTACTTCATTCTGATTTGCCCATTGTTGATTTCGGCAATGTTCAGATTTAAATACACTTATAGGGCAGTTCCAGTGGTCTAGTGAACTGGCACTTCAAAAAATCATAGAAATTACATACAACATCCAATAAACCTTTTAAAAAAAAATATTCATGATTTTCACTCGCTAATACTACTACAATATTGTATTTAGAAGAAATTGCCTCCATCTATGTTGAATTGCTTAAATGAACGGTTTTGGGTGCTTTCACCTTAGTACATAGTGTTTGTTTAAGATTTACCTGTGCTTTTGGATACACCTGCCAGTCATACAATTGTCCACGCATCCATTGTATTTAATCCTATGGAAATTGTCCATGTGTTTCAAGAGGAAAAAAAATTGTATTGAATCCCCGCCTAGCGTTTCAAGTCTCATAATGAGAAGAAAACAAGGCGAGCTGGAGCCATAAAAGCCACCTCTCACATCAACAGCCTTCATACATGCCATGTGGAAACCTTGTGCTTGACAAGTATCCCCTTCAATGGCTTGCCCAAGTTGCACAATGTACTATATGCTATACAGATACGATGTATAGATACGGTGTACAGATATGAAGCTCACATAGTCAGTACAATTTGGATGTCAAGTACATGTAAGTTATGATGTAGAAAGGTTTACAGCTACATTCCAAAGACCCATTTTGTAATAATAAAAGTACCTTTTTGCCATATCTGTTGCAGTTTCTATGTTTCTGYAATGTGGTACTTTTTGGTTGGGGATCGAATTTTTTGCAGTACATGGTACAAACAATGGTCCTTTACTCTCATCTGAATTCCTCTTGTGCTGAAGAAATTTTGAATTTGCAGTAAGCTCTATCACCGTTTTGTTGTAACTTAATGTTGTTTTGAATGTAAAGTTTGGTTTGATTATACTATTTATTTCTTTTGTAACCAATACACACATTTAAAAAACAAAAATACAAGGACAATTTCCATTGATGGAGAAACAGTACATGGAACTAAGGGACACAGTCCCACGTGGAATTCATCTTTTTTTTTTAACAACTTTTTTGCACTATCCACTCTTTTACGAATTTTACTATTAATTTTTGAAGCACTAACTAAGGTAGGAGGTCCAGAAAGCGACCATCTAAGCACCGAAACTGAAATTTGGGGAGGTAAAACATCTTGAAATATTTTTCAGTAAATTTTTCTTGAAAGACAAGAGGGAAATGACATTTGGTCCAAGTTGTTTTATATTTTTTGGAGCTTTGTGAAATTAGTTATGAAATTTTGAAGTTGAAATGCCGTAGGGCTCTAAAAGTGACCACCTCCTAGAATGTACACAGTTTGTACATTTTGGTACATTGAAGAAAGCAAAATGTACCTTTGTTTCATGTTCGGTTCAAAATGCCCAGTCGGAGTTCGAGCCTCCTACCTTACCAAGAAACCAAGATGCAATTTTTTTTTACCCCAAAACCCAGAGTTTATTCCAAGATGAACCAAGTACAARTGGCAAAAAGCGGAGGGCAAAGCCCTGGAGAAGAACAACCAAGACACATTGAGAAAGGCCTTCCAGAGATGATTTGTCAGGATTTCCGTACCCCAAATGGTGCAAAAAAGGCAAGAATATTTATTATTATTTGGAGTTCCTGCTCTCCATAGGAAAACTCTTTCTGAAGGCCTTTTCTTCCTCAGTCTGGATTGAATTGTTGGATTGGATGTATTTTTCTGTTTATTACATGAACCATATAAAGACGCAACTCAAGTAATAGTGTAGTATATGTTAAAACAATTCAACTAATAGTACATATATTTTTTTTGAATTTCCTAGTGCCTATAGGGCACAAATGATGTGAGTGCTTGGTCCAAGATGACCCTAAACTACCCCAGGTGATGGCGCAAGTGATAAGAACCACCAAATGCATCCACGAGGTTGCCGATTCAATTCCCTATGCTAACATTGCTCGCACCAGGGTGGCTCTTGTTCCTAGTCTTGTACCCTGATGGGAAAAAAAAAACTGTGGCATGTAATCCCGTCTCAAAACCGGTTGCCATGAGATGTGTTGTGTCAATCCTAGCTGCGACCCTTAGGTTGTATGTTTCAAAAAAAAAAAATGTCAGTGCTTGAATATTCAGATACGACAATTTCAATGGATTCCTAATCTTTTAGGACAATATAAAAATCTTACTCTCTAAATTTGAATACTTGGATGACCAAAATCTTTGCAACATAAGTTAGTATCTTAGAGCATATGCACCCTTCCTCAAGATCCCGAAATCTCATTTGTCCCCCGAGGGGACAACGGTCCTTTAGGGGTTAATTAACTTTGTATTAAAAAGTATATGGTCAATATTTTTTTGATCAAATATCACCTTATTCATAATATACTAAGGTAGAACCACCCATTTCCGATTGGGGTCCAATAACCAATCTATAGACTATTGTATTTCCAACCAAGGCCATACTATTTTTGTTTTTTGTTTTCAAAGTTGGGACTAATAGTTCATGACTCATGTCCCAACCTACTATGCAAGAAAGTAGGAAGCAGTGAGTGGAAAAGTAGTTTTTTGAGTGATTGGAATTAGAAGAGTCTACAAATTGGCAATGGATCTAGCGCACTTTTTGCCTTTGAAAATTCCGAGTAATTTCAATTCATGTGATAAAATTATCAAAGTTTTTGCAATTCCCTTCATTTTTATCAACACACCTCAAAAAATATTTACCTTGCGTTGCATTGCTCAAAATTCGTCCAAAATTCCTTATTTGATCGGTTATGGGTGGTTCTACCTTGTACGGACTAGAAGGCCCTTCTAGGGTTAAGTTACGTCATGTTCCACATGCGAGCAATTAATTCCTGTTCCATTATCCAATGCAACGGAACCCCTCGGTCTGAAGCATGTTCCCTAAAAAATATTTTGCGTACTCCACTGACATGAATAGCTTCACTGAGCTAGGATGTTTCAATTTTAAGTTATTACGTACTCCTGGGGAATTGGGTGTCTCAACACGGACCCACTCAACCACTATTGAATGTGCCACAGATGGTTTCTGTTTGTTGTGACGTATTTTATTACGTAACCAATTGATTGCCAAAAGCAAAAAGCCCAGTAAGAAAAGCTGAGAGCAAAAAGTTGCCGAGTCAGTAACTTAAATTACTGTAACTGACCGAGTGTCCGGACTTTTTTTTTCCAGTGGTCAATTTTGTCGTACAATGTGGACTTCAATTTTTGACGTAAAGCCCATTTTCGGTGCGTGTTTCTAGGATTCCAAGACTGGAATTTTTCATTGGGGGTGGGAGTGGCCAATTCACAGCTTGGAATTTCCTAAAAAACAGAAAAAAAGAAGTATATCATGGTTATTTTACTAAGTCCCTTTTATCATTTGCTTCAACAATGAAAAAAAATCTTTATATTTTTTTACAGCTTCTCGAAGATATAACTTGGCATGAACAATATATGAAATTGAATATAATTGAATTACCGCATTTGTAAGATGTGACTTATTACCCAAACCCCTTGGGAACTTATAAGTTTTATTTTTGTTTATGAAACACAAGCGTCTTTTTTTTTCCTTTTTTTTTCCTTTTTTTTCAATTTTTTTTTACAGAAATGAATAATACTTGTAAGCCCCTTACATTATTATCATGTTCCTTGTTTTCTGAGTTTCCTGCAGCTGGCATGTTTGCATTGTTGATGCCCCAGCCTGGAAGCCTCAATAACTTGTCAACAGACTTGGCTAAGCTTAATGAAATCAATGTTTGTTGCTTGCTCCATATCAGGCATGTTATATTGCRCGGATGACGCAACACCRATGACGTGGGCAAAATAAGTGTCCTCAGAAAATTTAAAATGTTTTGTGCAACTGAAGTCCGTCTTTTTGCAGCGAATAATTGCTTTAATTGCGTGGAAAATTTTAAGAAGAAAATTTGCGTTTGTGCGTAACATGTACGTAACATGTATGAACATGTATGTAAGGTAGGAGGTCCATAAAGAGCCCATCTAGCTCAAACTGAAATTTTTGGAGGTAAAAACTTCTTGAAATATTTTTCAGTAAATTTTCCTTGAAAAAAAAAGTGGAATTGGCATCCAACCCAAGTCATTTCATATTTTTTGAAGCTTTGTGGAATCAATTATGAATTTTTGAAATTAAATGATAGAAGGCTCTAAATCCGCCCACCTCCTTAAATGTACACTATTTGTACATTCCTGTAAAGATGAAAAAACAACATGTACAAATAGTATACATTTGAGGAGGTGGATGGTTTTATAACCTAAGCGGATTTCGGGCCTCCTACTTCAGTGATTTGCAAAATGATTTTCTGGTTACACAAAATGTATAAGATTTTTTTGCTACAACCAAAGTTTTATTGAACCTAAGTTCAAGCTATAAGTAGCATCCGATGCCTTATGTCTACCTACAAGCTTGAATTTTAAAGCCTTTTTTCAAATTGCAATATTAAGTTGGTTGCAAAAAAATTAAAAAGAATGAGAAGATCATTTTGGGATAGAGGTAGTATTTCACAACTTAAAACATCACAAAATTGTAAATTGAGCTCATTGTTACAGCATATGCATATAATTTTCAAAGATGATGAGGAAATTATTGATTATTTGTATTTGTAAATGTGAAGTGGTCTTGGTGGTTTACCCTCCTAAAGGACCGAGCTAAATTTTTGGCAACATAGCAATTTTAGGCAGCTCACTATGAACGGAATTTTATTCTTATTTTTTGAAATTTTCACACAACATGTGCCCAATGAATATCTTTTAGGCGTAACAATTTCATAACTATTGACTACATGGTATAAACGTTTCTGCATGATATGTGATTTTCTTTTATCTTTGGGCAACATGGGCTACTCATACAACTTCTTAAGAAAATACTTTTTGAAAACATAGAAACTTGAAAAGTATTTTCTAGATTTATATCTACGTGAAAATATTAAGAAAAAACTTTGCGTAACATGTATGTAAGGTAGGAAGTCCATAAAGTAGCCATCTAAGAGGTGAAACTAAATTTGTGGAGGTGAAACTTCTTGAAATATTTTTCAATAAATTTTCCTTGAAAGAGATGGAATTGACATCTAATTCAAGGCATTTCATACTTTTTGGAGCTTTGTGGAATTACTTGAGAATTTTTGAAGTTGAATAGCCCATACTCTAAAACTTCTAGATGTGCAATGCTTGTGCAATCTTGCAAGATGAAAAGCAATATGTATAAGTAGTGTACATTTGAGGAAGTGGGTGGTTTCAAAGCATGTCTGAGCAGATTTTGAACCTCCTTCATTAGCGGATTGCAAAATGACTTTTCAGTCACACACAATGTTCAAAACACAAATTTTTTTTGCTGAAAACAAAGTTTTTTCAATACCTTTGTTTAAGCTATGAGTAGCGTCTAGCGCACTTTGTCTACCTAGAACTTTGAATTATAAAGACTTTTTTCAAACTGAAACATTAAACTTGTTGCAAAAAAATTAAAGATAACCAAAAGATCATTCTGGGATACAAAGAGTATTTTACGTCTTAGAACATCACAAAATTGTAAATTGAGCTCATCGCTACATTATTTGCATATACTTTTCAAAGAAGATAAGAAAATTATTGATTACTTGTAATTGTATAGTTACATGATTTGATCTTGCTGGGTAAGGTCATCAAATGATAATTCTAAAAATAGATGACAAATTTCTGAAAAAATAATCTTTTCTAATTATTTTTGTAACATGTATGTAAGGTATGGAATAAAAGAATCTTGTAAAGTATTTTAAATGTTTATCAAAACATTGTTTTTTGGGGAATAATGAATTATTTAGCAAAAGATGCCACCAAATTGGATACAATGCAACCAACTCTTAACTAATGTTATTATTCTTATATATTTTAGCTAAGCATATTTGGTAAGAAAATTTTACTCCACATATTTTAAATTGTAAACTCTTTCTTTTTTGACACATGTGGATTTCAAGTTACAATTTTTCTACATTGCAGGCGAGTAATAAACATCGGTGGTTGTCACTAACTTAATGTATGTCCAAAACCGCCACTTCTTCTATTATGCACACTGTATTATTTAATATATCAAATTATCATTATTTCCTGTTGATAAATGAAAGAAATTCATTTACTAAGGAATGCTTGGTGTCAATGTCAATGTCATAAACAAAAGTTAGAACAAGTAACATTTTTTTATAGAATTGTTTTTCAACATTAAGTACATAATTTATTAGAAAATGTAGTCATGTAAGGCATGAGGTCAAATGGCACTATAGATGTCCCTATGTTACATAATTTCTACTAGAGGATGAAAACACTTTTATCACCTC
Organism: Pleurozium schreberi; assembly: GCA_006891605.1. NCBI lineage: Eukaryota > Viridiplantae > Streptophyta > Bryopsida > Hypnales > Hylocomiaceae > Pleurozium > Pleurozium schreberi. The sequence goes on along the minus strand of VACF01000283.1, from coordinate 195,914 downwards.
GTCCCTTACTTTAGTCCAAAGCCAACAAAACAAAGTAATATAACATTATTTAACTCCCTCCATTGGTCTTTCCTAGATTGATAAAGTGTATTGCTTTGCTAGGTCCTTAAGAAAAATATATATGTTAAATCAAGAATTGTAGTTGGCTAAACAACCACATTTAATATGTTTAGTCACCTTAGGGGGGCCCCTTTCAAGGATACCAAGAAAACCCTACTTCATTGGTGAACATTGTTATGAACAAACCCACGGGAAGTATGGATGAAAGTTATGAATCTCTCTTACCTCCCTGAGTGCTCTTGTGACTTGTGACATTGTCTCTGGCTTTTCAAAGGATAATGAGTGTTTGAGTGAATTGGTCACTTCACTCACCCCTTCATTTAATAAGTGAATAATTTGTAAAAAATAAAAAAGGTCCCACCTCCCCAAATGTGTATTTTTCCTAAACATGCTAGATTACAAATCAATTTTGAAATTAACAACCGCTAATCCCGTATTTTTGTATTTAAGTTCATATGTTGTACCATATCACTATTCAATATAATACGTTCATATACCGTACATCATATCCAAATGTCTTCTGTATGTATTCCACATATCATACCCTTATAAATAAATTTGAATTTGGTTTGGGTTTGGGGATGGGGGAACTAGTCGACAAAAAAGTGTTTTGCTTATTTTGATTTTTGATTTTGGGTGGTGGTTAATTAATTGATGACATTTGTGTATGCCCCTTTCCAGAGGTCAGGGTGAACTTGCCCTCTCGCTCGGCCTGTCAAAGTCAAAGTCATTCCAAAGTGGTCCGAAATGACCCTAAACTACCCCGGGTGATGGCTCAAGTGGTAGGAACCATTGAGTGCATCCACGAGGTTGCCGGTTCGATTCCCCATGGTGACATGCTCTCATGGTGGTGTTGATCGTGTTCCTCCTCTTGTGTCCTGACGGGGAGGCCATGGTGTGTGTAATTCTTCCCGGTTAAATTTCCCGGTTGCCATGGTTGTCGTGTCGTGTCGAGTCGTATCAGTCCTCGCAGCTACCTTCACTGGTCGTTTGTATCGCTGCGACCCGCAAGGGTCGTATGTTTCAAAAAAAAGAAAAAAAAAAGTCATTCCAAAGGTGCAAGTAAAAAACAATCCTCCTATTTTGTGCTTCATTAATTTACTCTGTACACCCCTTCCAGTTAATTTGGGGCCTCTGCTTGCAACTACGAATTCAAATTGATTCCAAATATAAATTCAAATTGATTGCAAATTTTATCATGCGTTGAAAATAAAAATTTGGCGTTTTCCCAAGAGGCCAATCAAGGGATTCAATTCACCCCAACATTCACAAAGTTTAATAAGTCTTACCAACTACTCCCTCAATCCCACTAAAAGCTTCCCAAATATTTCCTACAAAGACTGTAAATCACCTTGATTACAAAGCTTTTAGTGGGAATGAAGGAGTATTTTCCTTCAATTCCCAAATTGCTCTACTTTTCCAACTACATAATCCAATTACTTCCACTACATTCCACTCGGAATTTCAAAAAAATAGATATTTCCATGGAATTTTTTGCCAATGTTTCCAACTCTTTTTTTTCCTGAAAGAACGCTGACCCCACGTTTCCAAATTCCACCGCGTTTTTGTCCCCCAATTCCACCGGCTAACTTTGAACTAGCCGCCGGTTGTTCCCAAATCATTGGTTCACCATCACTTTTCCAAAGGAAATGATAACATTCAATTTCCAGGGGATAATAATAACTTAAGTTCCACTCAGCCGTAGCATAATAACTGAAGCGCTCAGTTGTTGTTTTTGGCCCTTGGAAGTAATTAATGCCAAAGACGGCTTGCCAATGATCATAAGACTTGGCTTATTATTATTTAGATCACGCAGTTGAAGTTGAAGTTATGTAATTGTCTGTTGAGCGGCATTTGGGATTGAGTGGCCCCCAAACTTTAAAAACTTCAAACTTGGTCTCCCTTGGACTGGCTGGACCCCTAAACACTGTCTACTGAATTCAAATTTCAAATTCCCTTCCTCACCTCACCACACTTGCTTCTGGTGGGGGATTGGTCCCCTGCCCACCTCTCCCCCTCCTCGTCCCCTCCGCCCTGCTCTGCTCACTTGCTCAGCTCTGCCCTGCTTGAAGGATACGCTGGCTTTCCGATGTCTCTGCACCAAGATCTGGCCTCGGAGGTTGCTCCTATCGCCAGCGCCTTTTCCAAAAAACAATTAAGCTTAGGGGCAACCAAAAGAAAACAAAAAATCTCATGGGGATTGGCACTTGAAGGAGGACGGACGGAGGAACTCTGGCTTTCAAATTGTCTCAATAACCCTTAACCCCTAAATGACGGACCTATGACCACTGATTCCAAGCCTCATTGCCCAACACTCAATTTGTTGCCATTTTGCAACGAGATATGTATGAAAAAATTTATTTTTATTTTTCAGAGATGAAATTATACGTTTCCTTTCCTTTACAAAAAATTTAGATTTTTTTTGTGGGAAATTGATTTTTTTAGGAATTTTTGAAGAAAAAGTGAAGAAAAATCATATTAAATAGAAAATTATTTCAAAAAATTTGAATTTTTGTGGTATAACTTTTGCTCCCAGGCACCAATTGAAATAAAAATTATATTCCCACAAAGCTAATCAGTTTTTCTATCTTATGAAAAAGTTTCAAAAAAATTCATCGAAAACCAAGTCAGAGGAACCTACCCAAAATTCAATTTGTCCCTCAAGGGGACAATGGGACTTACAATGGGACTTTAGGGGTTAAGGGTTAACCCTTGAAGGACAAACCAGTGGCTTTGGAAATCATGCATTTTTGATACCGTGTGACATCTTCTACTTTGAAAAGCTAAATATACTCATTGGAAGTAAAGGTACTAGAAAAGATCTTCCCTTTCTACTTCTAATACCGAGGATGAAAAGCTGCAATTATATCCTACACGGATTGATTCTCGGTCATCCATAGGACACTAAACCTTTGCCACGGTGTTCAAGGGACTAACCCTTCACCACTGAAGGGGACCAAAAGTGTCCTTACATAGGCATAATGAAATTCAAAGTGCTATAACTTTTGCTATTGGTCTCCAAATTCAATAAAACTTGTTGGAAAAGTTTCACATTCTAGTCTAGTTTGAGTGGTAAAATTTTCAAATGAATCCAAGATGTATAAATGTTTAGGGAGCCAATCAAAGATCATAAGTTCAATTTGAGTTCACCAAACTGTAGCTCATGGCTGCAACTTCAGGGGCTTGTATCTCCTTCATCCAATGTTTGTTTTCAATAAAATTTGTTGAATTATGTTCYTCTACAAGTGYAGTTATTGTGGTCAAACTTTCATGTCAATACAAGTTGAATTGAATGTTTGGGAGCAATTCCAAGTTCAAAATCCAGACATTTTTGGATTACAATGAACTTCAACATCTTATATCTTCTTCATACAATGTCTATTTCTAATGAAAAAAATTGCGCATCCTAGTCTAGTTTGGATAAAATTTCATATCAATCCAAGAAATTATGAGAGACTAAGAAGCATTTTAGTAGAAGGAGTTTTAGTCATAGATGTTTATTTTGCACCCTTTTTAGCTATTTTTTTGACGTGTCAAAGTCATTTGGCGAACACAATGAGTGAATTTAATGAATTATTTTTTGCCAATGTGTTTGGATGTTGATTTGAAAGAAATTTTCAGTTCAAAGTTTTTTCATTTGAGTAGGTTTAGAAATCGAATTTCACCTCCAAATGTGTTTTTAGGAGAATTTTAGTATCTTTTATCAACACTAAAACATTACAATCTTTCAATCTATGCAGTTAAATGACTCCAAATGTGATCCACATCATATGCAACATGCACACTACAAGATTGTACGGTTAAGATTTTCATACCTTAACGATATGTAAATTTATAAGGCTTGAAAAAAATGCTTGTAGACACGTTTGAGCCTTGCGCGGTGAGGGGTTAACCCTAGAAGGACGCGGGGAGGGCCCTTAGTAAATCGTCATTTTTGAAACTATGGAAATAAGTTGTATAATTCAAAAGAACTCATTGGAAGTCAAAGTAATGTAGAAGATCTCCACTTTCCACACAAAATTCCGAGGATGAATAGTTGCACTTCTGTCCCACATGGAAATATATATGTCATCCATTGGACACTAAGCCTCTGCGGCGTCCATCCTAGGTTAACGCCGAGGGGAATGTTTTGTGTCCAATGAATGACAAAAATCTTTCTGTGTAGGGCATAAGTGCAACTATTTATCCCTAGAATTTTGTGTGGAAAGGGAAAATATTCTACAATATTTTGACCTCCAATGAATACTTTGGGATTATTTTAAACTAATGATTTCCATAGTATCAAAATAAACAATTTCTTCTGTCACGAGTCGGTCCTTTTAGGATTAACCTTTAAACACCGGGCGGGTCACTGTGGATATCATGAATTCTGATACCATGATAATCATTTGTTTTAAAATTTTCAAAAATAAGCATTGGAAGTCAAAAAACTATAGAAGATCTTTCCCGTTCACACAAAATTTTGAGGATGAATAGTTACACTTCTATCCTACATGGAATAGATGCTCTTTCATTCATCTACTTGGAAAATGGCCTCGGCGTCGCTTAAAGGTTAATGGTCACTTTCCTTTGGAAAAAAAAAATTGTCTCATTACACTTACAAAAATTGTGGCTATGGTAGGAGGTCCATAAATTGCTCATTTAAGAGCTAGAAATGAGTTTTTGGGAGGTGAGACTTCTCGTAATATTTTTCAAAGAATTTTCCTTGAAGGACAAGAAGAATTGGCATCTAACCCATGTTGTTTCATATTATTTGGAGTTTTGTAGAATTAGTGATGAAAATTTGAAGTTGAAATGACATAGGGATCTAAAATCGACCATCTCCTTACATGTACATTGTATGTGCATTGTTGAAGGCTATAGAAAAGCAACATGTACAAATATTGTACATTTGAAGAGGTGGATGATTTAGGAGCGTGAATGCTTTTAGAACCTCCTACGTTAGATACTATTATTAGACTTGTTCAATTTTCATAATTTGTTGTTGGCAAGAAAAAAGAGGTTACAACACACCAAAAAATGTGACATTTGGATACGGTATGCATAAGTTAGGAAAAAACAAAGTTCGATTCTAGACCATAGTTTCTTCCACGTTGCTACATAATTGGTTTTGGAGATGTACGTAGAGTGAACATGGCAGATTAGGGTCAGTGGCACATTTTGGGGGGTGGCCGAAGGAGGGCTCCTTGGGTAATTGAAAAATTACAGATTTTCTACAAAATTTGGTATAAAAAACATAGTTGTGGTATTCAAAGAACACTTATATAAAACAAATTCTCAATTTAAAAATATAATAATTTAATCAAATTGTTTCGGCAAAGAAAAACTTTTTATGCAATCTTTTTTCAAGACTCTTTATTTAGTGGAAATATGATTCTTACTAGGATACTTTGGTAAGAACTTCATGAATTTTGACATTTTATTGAGTGAAATTTTAGTGACTAAAATATGGCTCTGAAAATTTATGATTTTAGAATGTAATCCAAAAATCATCAATACAAAATTATAGTGGAAAATTTGCTACTTTGGGCGGATCTATATTGTTTGAATTACTTTACAATTTATCATACCGTCACGATGCCTTACTTGCAATTGAAAGTAATGCATCGTAACAATGCAATAAATTGTATATTAATGTGTGAACCCATGAAACAACAATAACCACATGATAACTTTTGACAAACCGCAAGTTCTAAACTTTGTGATGTTAAACCCTAAGCCTCAAATTAGGAAGAAAAAAAACCCAATGTGATGCGCTTGGTGCCACTATGCGTCGCTGTCATTCCAAAAAAACTAAAAGTTGCTTTAACCCCTAAAGGACCAACATGCGTTTTTTGGCTACATGAAAATTTTAGGCAGGTATGTGTGATTAGAGATTTCCATATTTCTGGCCCAAATTTTGATAGAAGGTGAGGACGAGGAATATTTTTCATATGCACTAAATTCCATGACATTTGGAAATATGAGTCAAAATTTCTGGCCTAATATGTTACTTTTTTCCTCGGGCAGGCATTCCGGTCAGATTTGAAAAAATCATTATTTTCGAAAACAAAAATTTGAAATTGGTTTTCTAGAGTTAAGGTAGAACCACCCATTACCAACCAATGCCCCATAGCCAACCATAGATTGACTTATTTCCAACCAAGGCTATAATGGGTTTTTTTCATCTTTTCAAAGTTGGGACTAAAAGATCATGATACATGTTCCAAAGTAATGCAAAAAAAGTAGGAAGCACTGAGTGGAAAAGTATTTTTTTGAATGATCGGAATTGGAAGAGTCTAGAGATCGGCTATGGGTCCGGAGCACTTTTTGCCTTTCAAAATTCATAGTAATTTCAATTCACTATTGACAAAATTGAATGATGTTCAATTAAATAGGTGGTATCTTGTACACATGATGAAATTGAAATGTTGAAATTGGAATGCCCAAAAGTGCTTGCAAAACTTTGCTTTTTTGCCAACAAGTATATATTGTTATGATTTTGATGTGGAATTTCTTCAACTCATTTTGAGATGTGGAAACAAAGATATGAGCATCCAGAGTGCCTTTTCTATTCTAAAAAATTCACCCAAAATTGCATAATTGATAATTTCTTAATCGAATTGCACCTGTGGATTCAACTAAAAACATTCCAAGGGCTCTTTGTTGTTTAGAGACAATTAGTGAAGTTCACTTTTATGTTTTTTGCAAATGTTGTTGGAGAAGCCACCTGTTGGCTCTATGGTCCTTTAGAAATTAAAACTTTTTGAATAACTAAAATTAAACATGTATGTTAAATCAATAGAGTTTCAAATCAAAACATTTAGTATGAAAAACATACTTTCAAATGTTGAATTGCTTTCGATCTTTCAATGGTATTGATTTTGTTCTAAAACTCGCATGATTGTGCTCTAAGCATGTTGAATCATGAATGAATCATAATTAGGAAAGTTTACTGGGTTACAATTAAGCAATGTCACACTTTAGATCCTTAAAGTTCATACGAAACCCTTCAAGTTTGATTTTCAATGTATTTTGAGAACTAGTGTCTTTTTAAGGGTTAATTAAAATCAAACAAAAGATCTCTACACAATACTTGTGATTGTATTAAAATTAAAATTATTTAGTAGTGAATTTACCACAAATTTTATGTATCACTTGGTCTACACCTAAACCCACAATGATATTCAAATAGTTGCTCTATAGAGAAAATTGATAGACCCATAGTGAGGACCGAGTTAATACAAGTGTCCTATAAGGCCATATTCGTTATATTGAGACTTTTTGTAGATTTTGAGACATAACGCTAGTTATTGGAAAATTCGTTTAAAAAAATAGTAAGTGAAACCAAAAATAAATAATGCTCAAACAATGATCCTATAATGACATTCTAAAAGTTGGTGTTGTTACCTATTTATAAAAAAATACTAGTAAAGAGATAAAGCGGTTTATTTTCTAGTCAAAGATAGAAATGAAACTGCCCATTAGATGTTTTTTCAGCCCAGTAAGAGCCTGTTTCGGGGCTGTTCCCTGAAATTGTTCCCTGCACAGGGGAACAGCAACTGCTGGTCTGAAATTTTGAATTTCAAAAAAAAAAAAAAAAAAAAAAAATCCAGAATTCTTAGAAAGTGTAAAGAAACTGAAAACTAATTTAAATTTTTTTTTTTTTTTTCAAATTTTTTTTTTTAAATAATTAATAAATAGTTTAAATAATTAATTAATTAATATTATCTGCCGTGGCAGTCTCTGTGCCACGTTAGACTGCCTATGTGGCAGAGTTCCAGAGTTCCCAATGTGTTTCCACAGCCCGGGAACTCGCAGTCTTCTAGACGGCCCAAAAAACATCTAATGCAAAAGTTTCAATATAACGAATATGGCCATCTATCTAGATTTTTGCCTAAAAGGTAAGGTCTTTAAGGATTCAGGGATGATTTTCGAAAACCCTATAAATCAGCACTTTTGAAAATTTATAATTTATTCATAAGAACAAGGAATTCATAATACTTTTGAATAATACAATGAGATACATAATCTAAGTGAAATCAAATTCAACGTTAAAACAAGTCAAAAATCTCTTAAAATTCCCAATTTGCATTAAGGTAAACCACCCCATTGTGGTTAGAATTGGAGTAGGCTCCATTGTGGTCAAAATTGTAATGGTGGTGTACATTTGAGAATTCAAATGTACACCATTACAGTTTTGACCACAATGGGACCTACTCCAATTTTGACTACAATGGAGGTTGTTTACCTTACTTGCAAAACATCAACCTATAAAATAAAAGGGACTCCAAATAGTCCCCTTTGGTCAAAGTTGAGATTCATGCATGCTAAGGTAGAAGCATCCAACTGTAACACTTACTAAAGATGTGCAGGTCTTGAAGGTAGCTACAAAATAAAATGATGTGCACTTGATAGGAAATGGTTTAGGAAACTAACAAAATTGAATTTGTATTTCTCTGAGCTTGTATGAATATAGCAGAAATTTGTGAATATAACTACATAGATGCATCTATTGTGGACAGTGGACTAATGCACACTTGGATCTCCAAACACCCAAATGCAACACACCCTAAGCTTGTATCACTTGCAAGAAATTGGCCAAAGCAGAATCCACTCTCATCTGATTCTGACAACTTCATGTATCCCTCTTGTTAACTTTCAATCCACCTGCACATTCTTTTGAGGCTTATTCTAGGTGTTGATGAATAAATCTTATTACAATTGAATGCTTCTACTTTATTAGAGAGGACCGGTTTACATCTTGAGGCCAAGCCAATTTGATGTATTAGAGGCCAAGAATCCTCACTTATAATTAGATAAAGGGCTAAAACCAACCTCAATTTTTTTAGGTCTTTCAATCCACCTGCACATTCTTTTGAGGCTTATTCTAGGTGTTGATAAATGAATCCTATTACACTTGAATGCTTCTATTTTATTGGTGAGGACCGGTTTACATCTCGAGGCCAGGCCAATTGGATGTGTTAGAGGCCAAGAATCCTCACTTGTAACTAGACAAAAGTCTAAAACCAACCCCAATCCCTTTACACCTAAAGGCCAAGTCGATTTGGTGGTTAGAATTTTTATCTTCAAAAGACATGATCTAACATGGTCCATCTCATTGAATTAGGTGTAGCAAAAATGGAAAGCCAATTCATGGTCTAAGGCCAATGTCAAGTTTCATTAAAAAATAATTATCTCATAAGATATTATATTTTTTAACAAATCTAATTTGTTAGATTTTATACATTTGGCCTCAAGGGGAATTGTCCCAACCTCTAGAAGTAAAACAACCCTCAAGTTTCAACTCCTCTCCCTTTTTCTAAGTTTTTTTGTATTGGCCCAACTTCTTGGCCTCAAGGCCTTCACATATGGGAGAATTGGCCCCCATTACAATCTTAACCTAATGCATAGTTGAGGCCRACCTTTAGCCCAAAAAGAGCTGAAATTTTGTGCAATCATTTTGGARAGGAATTGTCCCAACCTCTAGGCATAAAGTGGCCCAAAGTGCATAGTTGTATGGTCAAGTCTAAAAATAAGAATTTAGTGTTTAYATTGATGTCCCAAAATATTAGTTAAGAGAATCTACACTAAATAGGGGTTTTAAGGGGACCAAATTATTAAAAGGACTCATTGTGRAAAACTGTARATATTGGAAACATGATGTACAGCTCATGGACATTTCAATAACTACTGATGTACACCAAAGTTAGATATTTATATAGTGTAAAATCTCGATTAAGTAGTATGGGTCCCCTTAATACTCCTATTCAGTGTACAATACTCTTTCAATTTGAGCTGTCCACAAGATCCAACAAAAATTTAGACAATTTAGTAGACAATTTAGTAGCAGGAACCCAGCTCAGATGCTTTTTTGGACAAATTTAGTTACCATAGTGCCAAAAGCAGTAACTGGAATTTTCAAGGTCAATCCATTCCTCTACGAAATACCTGGGCGTACCGGCACTACAGTACTGGAATACGAATCGAAATAYTGTACTCCGTAGTACAGAATGACACCAGGCAGATCTTTACAGTTCCAGATGCATGCTTCTAGACAAAASACTGAATTGTGTCATAACGTCTATGAGTGAGTTCCAAGAATCGCTTACTGCACAGTTTTGAATAAACGTCATAAGTTATAATAAGCTTACACAGAAGCAATGTACGACTCAGAAGATTGGTGTTCGRTGGAAGAACCTGCACAGGTAAGTACATAGCATGAAGCCGTTGTGCAAGGACGCACGCTGCATACCTGATCACCCCATCTGATCATCAGGGGTACCCAGTGACCCACTGACACACGTCAACCTTGGTCTCTTAAATAACTATATGTACTTCAATTTCAAACTGACAAGGTTCTGCAGAGAGTTGCTGTCACAAAAGACCTGCAATATTCTCTTGATCCACTGGGGTTAACATCCAGGCTCACACTAAGCAACAAGGGGTTCATCCACACTCGATTTCAAATGACATTGGAAGTAGGRACATTGGAATTTGAAACTTCCAAGACAATACGAGAGATGAGACAAAAATGTCTACCCTTGTGTCGGAAGATGCGCTTCTAGCCATGAAAACATGTCGCCAAACACTTGCTCAACTCCTTCTGCAGGTTCACCCACAAGTTGGTGCCACATGCCTGGGTATATATGCAACGTTTTGTCTCCGCTACTTGCCTTCTGATGAAGCATCTTGCTACCATCAGGATCACATACTACATCCTGGTCTCCGTGACAGATGAACAATGGGGTTGTAACCTCCGCTGCCCGATCCTCAATCAACTTGACAACCCGTAACATTTCCAGAGCAGTGCCCGCTCGGGGTCTGCCAGTGTACCTGCAAATCAAATACCGGAAGTGCAATAATTAAACCAAGGACCTTCACATGGCATAGGGCTTCACCAGACCATTGAAGGTTTGAAGGCAGAGGATACCAGACCATTAGGTACCTGATCTCGTCTCCTATTGGTTCACCCCTATTACAAACTCATCTTTTCATACATACACTTGATTGACCTTCAATTAGCAAGTTGGGTGCAAGCATGACTTGGCTAAATGCCCATGGCCACTGATCTTTGAATGGAATAGAGTCGTCTACTGCTGTAAGTGGTCTACAACCTCCCACAATAAGATTGCACAAGAAATTCATACGTAATGATAAATTTTAAATCTCAGCAGATTTGGCTCTTGTTTTCAAAAAATGTAATACCTTAATGAGCTCTATATTGATCTCGCAATGTAAGCACATTCTGCTACATATTGGTTAAAGTACTTAAAAGTGACAAAATAATGAGAAAGAACTCTAATCTGGCACAACCTTTGGATCAATGTAACTAGGTCTGAAACTTGAAAGGCTATTTTGGAGGAAAGATGCAGAATGCTACCAACGCTTAGAACTAGGAGAGGAGAGTCAAACAAAGGAAAAAATGGATACATACCTATTTGGATTAATGCGTGCAAGATCACGTTTCCATGGCTCCTTGAAGGATACGAGAGGGATATCCTTAGTAGGAACAATCGGCCACGTCGGWATAAAACCTGRCATYACAWTGAAAAGTGCAAACAAGGCGTCAGCTCTCTTGCATACCGTTACCTTCAATCTGACAACAAAAGAAGTGCGAAAGAATCTTCAGACCTCTTTAAAATCACCAAAATGCACATGATGTTTTGGAGTTTTATAACACGGAGACAAACAATAGTGTTGCATWTAAAATTGACATTGAAGGAGTATGTGGAGAGGCAAGAGGCAAGAAGATTATCTGGAATCCTTTCCAAACTAGTTGAACTCCTTAGTGTCACTTATCCCAATCACTGTCATTATCRAACTTSGAAGCAACTTCTTGTGACATAACAGAGTGTGATGCACATATGTTGAACTGCCTACTATCATATTCGGAAGCAACTTCTTGTGACATAAGGATGTGAGATACATTTATTGCACTTCAAAACTTCACATTCGTATGCAATTTCGTGTGAAAAATAGATTAGGTTACACAAGATTGAACTGCTTGTCRTCGAAATCACATGCAGCTTCATCTGACATAACAAAGTRTAAMAGTRACAATCCAGRGTGAGTGACATAACAGAGCCCCCTAGGRYTTARTGAGACAACACACGACATCATATCAAAGAACGTGATATCAAAGAGGTCTCTCAYCAAYTCCAATTCCAAAACACACATAAGAGTTTACACAAAGAGWCACATACCAGCAACAAGCCAAAGAAGATGCTCAGCAGGCCACGGCGGCTTGAATTTCCCGATCCCACACATGGGACCATTCAAAAGCACACCACTCCAAACCTCCTTCTGCCGCAGATGCACRAGYAACGCGAYCGCTCCCCCCAAGGACTCCCCATACAAGAATGCCGGCACCCCCTTGTGCCCCTCYCTCTTCGCATCAAAGAACGCAATGCAATCCCCCACCACGGCGTCCAAGTCCGGAACGTGTCCCTTGAGTCCCTCRGACTTCCCATGCCCCTGGTGATCAATGGCGTAAACCGCATACCCCTGCTTCGCAATGTGGATGCTCGTGAGCTGCACTAACCACCCGGTGTCCGCGCCGTAACCATGACAAACGCACACCACGCCTCGGATGGGGCGATCAGAGGGCAACCAGCTGCGCCACCACTGCTTCAGTCCCCGGGAATTTACCAGTGTGTCTTCGTGGAACGTCACGCGGTGCTTGTCGTAAAAATCTGAGGGAGAGTACTCACCGAAAATGTTGCTCGCCGTTGCATCAATCACGGGATGCGGCTCTCGCCCCATGGTTGTTGTCCTTCACGTAATTTTTGAAGGAATTGCAGTCTCCGTCTGACAAAATTGAAATCTACAACGGAAAAAGCTCAARACTATCTAGTCAAATTCGCTGCAAGTGAGGCATTGCGTGAGGATTTGCGGTGAAGTGGAGTTAGGGTTTGTTGCAAATGGAGTACGGTTRATTATTGCGAGATCGATAGCATGTTGAATTTGATGACTGGTAGGTGCAGCAGTGCAAGAGGAGCAGTGCGCTCAGAGAGGGATGCGCGCAACGCTTGATGGTCTGTGCTCAGACCTCTTTATTATCACTTTCACGCTTTCGAGCACACACGTCATGTGTGATGCGACGGCCACCCTAAACCCTGAACTGTGCTCAGACCCTCTTTATTATCACCCTCTGTAATATCACATCCTCGTCATACCCTAGCCCTGAATTTCCCGCCGGCGCCAATTTTTTCGTGAGGATGACTTCTGGCCAGTACAGATGATGAAAAGTGTATTTCTCATCCATTCCTTCACTGGGAGTTGAAGTTGCTTGAGTGAATGGTGTTGGAAATTATCTCTTTGAGAACTTTATGTTTGCAAATTTACTGAATGCTATTGAAACAAGCAATGCATTAAACTGGCGCCATTACGCAACTTAATTTGGCACTTTTAATAGTTTAGATTGCGCGGTCTGAAATCTATATTTGTCCTAGACATTCAAAATCTACATTAATCCTAAATGGCACTTTTGCCATTTAAACAGTACGGTCTAAAAATGGCATATGGAATATCGCCATTTTCATGAAATTCTCCATCTATTCTACAAAAACACATACATTGGATTTGTTTATGTATATGAAAGATTGAAAGTCAATATTTTCTAGTACTGACCCTATTTATTGGTGATGGAGTGCCTGTTAGTAATGGTCCCTCTACCATATCTTGCAATCTACAAGGTCAATGTTTTTAGGAATATCTTCTACAAATTTTTACATTAGTCTAGTGCAAGTTCCTAGGGTTAGATGTCTARAAAAATAGTTTTTAAAGTTTTTTGCTCTTTGTAATAGAAATGGTAGTTTTGAGTATTTTTTGATGAAAAAAAGGCCTTCAGGAATTAAAAAAACATGTTTGTGACTTTGAGCCTCCAATTGAAAGTTTTGGACAAAGATAAAAAAAAAGGTGTGACAATGTTACAGAAAATGACCATTCTAACTCTTCTCTAAACTCTGTCCATAACTTTTGATTGAATGTTCAAAATCACAAAATTTTGTATCTAAAATTCAAGTTGATTTTTTACATATTTTTTAGTTTGAAGATTTTGAAAAAAATGGATTCTATAATGCTTAAATGAATTTTGGAGTTTTGTTTTGAGCTTAATTACTTACAATGAGCGATGAAGCTTTTATCTTCAAATCATCCCACATCTTTTGAGGATTGACTAAGGACAATGGTTTTCATTATTAAAACAATCTATCCACCTTAGTTTTCACTATTTGTTAGTAAAATACCTCCTTCCTCATTTCACTATCAAACGTTTCCTTGATAGTAGATGCTAAAATGGTGAATTGATATTTGACTCAATATGTCAAATTTCTCCTTCTTTCATTTTCAGCTCGTATAGTCAATAATTTTTTGGAAAAAAATTGACTTCAATTTTTTGAAATTATTTTGTGTTGGACTCGATAGATGTCCGTTGTACTTCAATTAGAATTTTTTGAAAAATTGAACATTTGATCACCGTTTGAACTTGGGATCAACAAGCATGGTCTACTGACTTCTAATTATACAATGACACATAAATTTTATTCATACCAAGGTGTTTTACACCATAATGTACACCTAYAGTGAAAATTTWATATTTTTAGAGCTTATTTTGTATTTAATATGAWTTTTTTTCATTTTATATTCAAGAATTCACAATAAACTCATTTTTTGCAAAAATATTTGAAATTTTTATGGCTTACAAATTACATATGATTTCATATGTGAAAACAAACAAACAAAACTATGTTTATGTGTAGTAGTGAAATGGGAGCATATAGAGTGAAAGGGGAGCTATAGTTCAATTCAATTGTTTTGTTGTAAGCTTGGTGTTTTAAGACTATTAATGGATGTATCCAGTTCCACATAAGGTAAACTAGCCTATAGTAGGCAAAAGACCCATTACAAACCATAAGAAATGACCCATCAATCAACCATAATAAACTTTTTTCAATAAATGAGATTTAAATTACATTATGTTGAGTTAGTGGCCACAATCAATTTCTTGGATGATGGTGATGGAGTGATTAGTAAATGCAATAGGGAATTCTATCTTTTGAGTGTAAATTCATCACATGAATTGGCATTTTAAGGCCTTTGTATTGTAGCTATGTTAGGAAATATTTTAATTGCTTTAGGTGATCATTATGGATGCATTTGTTTTTGTAGGTTTGGAGATAGCCTAGAGACTTTTTGGGCCTATTGGACAACACACTTCAAAAGTTCATAACATATTTATATTTTCTCAAGAAAATAAAATTTCAAGTGCTCTCTTTATTTCCCACATTTTTTTATGTGGAAAAAACTAAAAGATTTCAACAATGTCAACAAGCCGTAAACCAATCATTGGCTATATGTCATAGTTGGTTTATCTTAGTCACTTTGAACTCTTTATTTTTCTAATGTTTTCATACATAGTTGTTTAATTCGAAAGTGCTCAAAGTGAAGTTAATAATATTACAATTGAAAATTTACAATAAATAATTAAAAAATCCTCCAACATAGCGAACATACCTATATCATCAATTCAATTAGAACATCCTTGCTTCTTACCATTAATATATTGCATGACTTTTCAAGAGGCTTCCTCAATGAACATTACAATTAGGTGAAGTACTTTTTCACAACATTCATCTAATGTTAAGTGCTTGATAAGGTTGACTGCTTAAAAGGTTAGTGAATTCTAGAACTAACTTTATAAAGTTTGTTTCCAATGAAATTTAAAAAAGAACTGGTGTTGCCTTTTTGTATATTATGGTGTTATATTTGCTATGCAATTTCTTATAATTGTGATTGCAATACTTTGAGTTAAKAGTTGTGTCATAACTTCTTTAAAAACAAATTCTAGTAACTATTTCTCAAAACATTTTGGTTCAATAATTTAATGTGCAAAAAAATTGCAAATCAATAATCTATGGAAAAAAAATGCACTTAAGCATCATTTGGTCACCAAGTCTCTAATACCTAGGACTATTTCTAATTGATTTCAAAGAAGTTTATGTATTGATTGTTGCATGCAACAAAAAAGACAAAAAGGGTATTTTAGTTAGTCAGTATTTTAGTTAAGAAAGACGACATAGTGCTGTGCGAGGATTCTTCTCAGTATGAGTACTTAATAATTATCCTCTTTGTGTGATGTACACTGAATAGTGAAATTAGGTTGCCCCTCACTAATTTCTCGACTTGCCACACTATATAAATATTTATTGCTAATGTACAAAAATATCCTACTTTTAAATTAGTAATTGATGTATTTGGAACTGGTGAACTTCCATGTGCACAAATAGAAGTATTTGTAGAAATATTTTTTTGACTTTGATGGCTTTTACAGTCACTTTCTTGGAGGAAGGCAACCTAATTGCAAAGGCAACCTAATTTCACTATTTAGTGTAGATCTCAGGGAATGCATATGATGAGATGTCGACCATTATTTCTTACCAAAGCAAATGGTAAGATCCAATCTGTCTCTGAGCATTGACTTCTTGAATTGCATGAATTGTAACCTTGAACATTCCTTCGAGCAATTTGACCAGACGATCTCCCTCTTGATAATATGTATCGACTAAGCTAGTATCGGTACACTAATGATGTTAAATAGTGTTACCCATACTAACTATTTTAGAAATGCTATAAGTTTTTACTCTTCATGAATACTTTTATGGAGTGCATGGATCCTAATAGTTCTATAGTTAGGAAAACTTTGTACCTATAGTTGGTAAAAATATTCATTAAGAGTAAAAACTTATGACTGTTTTAAATCAATTAGTTTAACATCATTAGTGTAGTTAACACTAATTAACATCATTAGTGTAGTGAGTCTAGTGACATTCGCGAAATATTTCAAAAATATCAAAAAACGGATTGGGTATKATAATTTCATTTGCATTTTCATCTCCTTGATTCATCAAGGCATTATGTRTATTAACGAACCAATAGATTCTCTTGTCCTAGAAGTTTCACATCTACGATCAGCAGTCTACAAGCTCACTTAGCTTTGTAATGCCATAATTTTACGATTTTATTTCGAGTTTCCCATGAATGAAATGCTTTCATTGCTCCTACTTAACCTTGCTCTTTCCACTTGGTTTGACAATTTGGATCGACACTTATTCTTTGTTGATAATTACGTGCAATTGGGGCACATATTGGTGGATTTCTCTATAGTGGATGGCTCTAAAACTGATCGCGCTCTAAAACCGTTAACATCCATGACGTATGTTCATTTGAGGTTGATAAAGTTGCTATTTAGTACATGACTTATTTTTTAGGTCACAAAAAATAAGACATGTCTCACAAGACGACATTTCTATCTTAGAATGAACAAACGTAGTACATGTTAACGGTTTTAGAGCGTGATCGGTTTTAGAGCATCCTACCTTATGTGTTTTTAAGGTAGTCCACGCTTCCCTCAAGCACCTGCTCAGGGCAACCACGCAGGGCAAAAGCTTGACTTGTGTAAATTTCTCCAAAAGTCTGGATACCGCTACACTAATAATATTAATTAGTGTTTAGTGAAGATTAGTGTAGTCTATAGTGTTTACCCTTGAACATTAATTTCCAACCACTTTCCATTTAGTGTTGATAATAAGACTTGAAATCAATGCGTCACCTTTCTTTCCGCCACCTTTCTTTCCACCACCTTTCCTTTCGCCACCTCTCTCCTCTCCCTCTCCCCCTCCCCCTGCCTGCTCCTCCCTCTGCTTCCCCTTCGGCCCCCTCTCCTCTTCCCTCCCCCTCCGGACTCCTCCTCCCCCTCCAGACTCCTCCTCCTCCCCCTCCAGACTCCTCCTCCTCCCTCTCTGCTCCTCCTCCGGACTGCTTCCCTTCTCCGCACCTCTCCCTCACCCTCACCGCTCCCTCTCCCTTTTCCTCTTTGAAATTGAAAAAGGGTGGTGCTCTCAATAAACACTAAATATCAACTTTGTAAAATTTGGAAGGTGTAAATCATCATGGGTGATGGCAATTAGAGTTCAAGTTGAGATTTAGTGTGTACACATTATTGATTCAATTGACATTTAGTGTTCAAGTTCGTAATTAGTGTTACGAACACTAATTAACATTATTAGTGTAATGGCGATTGGGCCACTTCTAAACCGTATTGCGGAGAAGGTAAAGACCTTCATTAATCGCAATCCCCACGGATTAAATTCAGTCTTTATAAATAGATTATGGTTCCCTAAGCCCGACCAGAACTTTTTTTTTTTTCGTTTTTGTAAAATCGCCTTAAAGGCGAAATGCATTGGAGGCTTTGAAGTGCAAGGGGCGATAGTGTGGGTCCAGCCAGTTTTTTGCAGTGGCGACAGTGAACTTCTAAGTGTCTACAGATATGGCGATTTTGCAGCATAGTGTTTCGTGCAATTGGCGATGTGGTAACAGAAACTACTGCAGATGAGGCAAAATGACACGTACATTTGGGGCAAATATGGCGATTACAAATCAAGAATCATAACATGAATGGCGAATTTTCAACTACCATTGAAATGACAGGAGATTATATGAGTTTATAAATTTAAATAAACAACCTAACAAACTAAAACTTCAGTGGACCTGCACACACACACACACATTCCGATGCCTTAGTAAGAATGTGCACAGACATGGTAAAAAAAGAGATTAGTGGCAAGTACTTATGTACACATTCAAGCACAATGGCAAGCTACAAAACCTGCACATTCAAGCACAACAACAAGTAGAAGCAGAAGCATAAAACCATGAGAAGAGGCAACATAAAGGTATGCAATGAAGCCAACAAAAAGAGAAACGCTGAGCAAAAGAAAGTGGCATCGGTAAGCTTAGCGGCACTCCTTCACAGAAGTGCGCCAATCCTGCAAGAAGAAGATCCCACAGGATCAATTTCCATTGCAATTTGCACATTGAAATGCTTCATAAAATGAACAACAAAGAAGTTACTCAAAGCAACTCCAACAACCCAAATTCATAACCTAGGAACTGAATTTGCAACACTGCCAAATCTAACCTGCAAGGCTCCAGAACTATGCATGGGCCAAATAATGACCTCGCAGGCCAGCTTTAAACCAATCCTCAAACACCCTCTAACAGGGAAAACTCTCCAATGTGAAAACTCTTTGGGAATACATCCCAACTGCCACCTCCAAGTTATCCACTAGGGTGGCCCTCAATTTGGATTTGAGGAAGGTAAGTGACGAGAATGTGCGCTCATCCTCTACAGATCCAATCACATGAGTTACAGCTATCTTTGCTAGCTTTATGAACTCCGAGAAGTTCTTAGTGAGGCTGTTATTGCTATGTAGAACCCTCCAAACTTTCATGAGCGGGTTAACATCAAAAGGAGGCAGCAATGCAGCCTGGGCATTCGACTTCATGCAAACCTTGAACAAGCCCCGTTGTGACATTAGCTGGTCACGGTCGATCAAGGGTTTCAACAGTAGCTTCTCACTGCCGGAACCCAAAGTTTTACCATGTCCATATGTGTCGACGAGAACTTGCAGGTGAGCATCGAACTGGTCGTCTGCATTGGCCTCACACCAGAACTGCGGGTACATGATACCCAACGCGCTCATCACGTTCTGGGCCGAAAATCGGTTGTCGAGCTCCTGCACTAGCTTTGCTGCAGCTCCTACGAAGATCCAACCCACTGCAGGAGTCAGTAACTAAGATTCCCGGAGCAACTCAAATACCAACTCAAGCAGGAACAACAAAATATCATTCAAGCTGGGAATAGCAATTCAAACAGCAACTGAAGTAAGCAGTAACTCAAGCTAACAGTAACTCAAGCAAACAAACAAGAACTGAAGCAAGCAAGAACTCAAGCAACTGAAGTAAGCAAAAACTCAAGCAACTGAAGTATAACTCAAACAATAGTTATAAGTTGAAGTAGAAAAACTCACCTGTACATTCCTCTTTCACTCGAGAAATTAAATTGGCCCAAACAGTCCGATCCACTAGCGCCAAATTGTGCTCAGCATGTACCTGTTCCGCGTGACAGACAAAAACAAGTACTGCAGACCCATCGTTGAGGTCAGTAATCCATTTGAGATGGATTTGTTCGTGGCTACAATCCAATAGATTTTGGAAGGCCCAGAATTCATCCGTGGAGAAGCAAGTGCTTGAATCTTGGTACATGCTATACAAAGACCCTTGACAAATCTTCACAGCTGCAATGAAATCGCAGATGAAGACGTCTCTCTTTTGCGCAAAGGTTACAAGGTTGTCCACTGCATCCAAAAGCGGCAGTAACGCCACCATCCCCAACAAAGTATACGGGTCCAAGAGTACACGAAGGCAAACCTGAGCACACGGTACAAGCAATTCAGGTCAGCCTTTAAAGCAAAGGCAAGAATTTGGAAGCTCAAATCCAAGCCGAACCAATCCAACAACAAACTACGTACTGGAAGCCACCCAAAAAAAAATGGAAGTGAAAGATCAGCTCTTACCTCGGCCTTGTCGTTATTGTCCAGATCAGCTGTCAAGCTGTAGATCAGTGTGCGGTACTCGGAAAGAAGGCGCCGCAAAGGCTCAATAAAAGAGACCCACCGCGTTTCTACTCGCTTTAGCATCTTCAATCCTTTGGTCTGAGTTAGCTCCACCAGTGCCTTGAACTGTGTGAAGCGCTTGGAACTCCTATTGAAGTAGGCATGAGTCATTTGCAAGATCTTGCTAATTGAATGAAAGATTCCCAAGGTCTCCAAAGTCCTGAAAGCCAAATTGCACCTGTGTGCAACACAATGCACGCCATGGCTAAAGGGTGCATATTGCTCCCTAATCTGCACAGTGACACCAGTACGCATGCCACAAAGCGTGGAGACACCGTCACAACCAAAACTGATCAATTTTGAAGCCACCGCCTTCTTTTTCCAAGCCACTGCCAATAACAATCGCCTCCACAATCAACTTCGTCAGATTATCAGCAGTAGCAGGGCAATCAATTCGTTGCAACGACACAAGTAAGGGCATGCGCATCCAATCATGAACTACATAGCAGTGGATGGATAAATATGATCCGTTGTCAATAGCAGTGGCCTCATCCACCGTCACCGCCAAGAAATTAGCGCTCTCCACCAATTTGTGAATCTCCTCCACAATAAGCTTGTACATGAAAGACGCCATAATCCATGCACTACTGTCACACCAGTGAGCAGCAGGTAAATCTGGGACACCTAATAATTTGTATAAACTTTCACGTGCCTCATATTCTAGCATTGGCCTACCACTCTGAAGGATTTGGAATAGGGTAGCAAACTGAACCCTTTTCTTCCGCGATTCTAGTGTTGTACAGAGGTTCACTTGCTCCAAGACAGAGGACGGTGGCTTGGCAGCCCAAAGCCGCATGTTTTTTCTATGTTTGCACTGGGATGCAATGTAGTGCTCCCCTTTCTTCACACCGTACTGTGGAAGGTCTCTTTTGGCAGTGCGTTTCCCGTCGTGCTTCCAAAGAGTATCTGATTTGGGAGCCATCACACACGATTTGCGATCAAACTCAGAGCACACCTTACAGCGAACCATGTACAGAACACCATCGGGAGCTAGCATGGCCTCAGCCCAAGGCAATTTCGTGGCCCACTCCGACTGAAACTTCCGATGTCGATCGTAGCGTTGTTGGACTTGGCTTTTTGCAGTTTCAGCCTTCCTTTTGACAGTACTTCCCTTCTTCCGCGGGGGAGAATCGACCTCCTCATTGTCTTCATCACTAGCAGCGGCAACCTCCTTCAAGCCGGAATTATCTTCGGACGAGTCAGATAAGGTGATCACCGGCGACCTCGAATTCTGAATGCGAGTGTCTCCCGATCCGGTTGAAGATCCAGGCGCTCTGTCAATGGAAGTGGGATTCTCACTTACCGATTTGGACGTGCTAGAGTCCAAAGACGGATAATCACCTAAACCGTCTGATTCGGCGCCGGGCACGTCGGGAAAGCGGCTATCAAGGACAATGCACAACGGTTGGCCTGGCTGCGACCCCCGCGTGCTTGTAAAATACGTTTGCAACGTCGCCTTCTTGCTCGCCTTCCGTCGTGCAGCACTCGTGAGTGTCTTCACTTACTTCTCCCACCGCGAGGCTGCTTCCGCTAGTTCAACATTCTTCTTCTGCAATTCTGCAAGTTCTGCTCTCGAGCCTGCCAACATTTCAACAGAAGTATCATCGCTGGAATCCATGACAGCAAACTTGAGCTATGAAAGACACGATGGGAGAACGACCCACGGTGAAAACATAGAAATGACCCAACACATCTATGACCCGTGAAGAGGAGCATTAGTACCTGCTGTTCTTGCACCAAAGTGAAGCTTGAAGATCCCGCAAAACCTGTACCTGAACCCTGCAATCAACAACAGCAATTCACAAACGTAGTGGCAACAAATTCGCAGACCCTCAACCAGGAGTGGCGAATAGGTCTACAGTACAAGCGCGGAGTGGCGATTACTGAAGAAATTAAGAGAGCAGGAGGTGGCGACGCCCAAGAGATAATGAGTGAGAAGGTGGTGATGCTCCAAAATTATGAGCAAGAAGGTGGCGACGATGGGAAAACAATGGTGGCGGGAGATGGCGATGGATTAGGGTTACGGCGATACCCGCCATCTCACCGCCGCCGGGTTTCTTGGCGAACTCACTGGTAATACCTGCCCCAGTTGGTGCCCCTCTGGCTGCCGGGGTATCAACCTCGATGCCGGGGGGGCGAACTTTTCAAAAAAATTTAAATTTTTTACTAAGGGCTATTCGCCCAACCAAAATTAAGAGTGCAAAATGGCACTCAAAAGCCAAATTCAGCAGCACTGAGCCCGACTGATCCTTTTTTTATTTTTCAGTGCCTTGAAATCAAATTGATAGTCATGGAGGAAATTAAATAAGTCGCAGCTGAGGTGTGGAAGCGATTATCAAGATTGGTGATTGCAGAGGTTCACATTTGTACTGAACAATTTCTCAATGAACCCACGAAGAATTGCACCATCCTAAGAAAAATCTGCTGAGCCAGCTTTCACATTCCTTTGAATTGTAGGACATGGTTTCTTCCTGATCATGTTTAGACAGTATCTTAGCTTGACGCCCTCTCGGCAGTGAACACAGAAGCATTTTCTATGGAAGTTCTGCGCCAGAAAGACTGACTGCCTTTTACAGGTAACATAGCAAAACCAGAGAGCGTATGGCCCATATTTCAGTTAGAATGGAGTGTTTCAGAGCAACAAACCTTGTGATATTCAAGTGCCCAGAGCTCGAACATCTAGGACTACTAACACTGATCAGCGCCGATTTCATTCATGATAAGAAAAAAGAGCTTGCAGTATCACTGAAATCCGCATTTTAACTAGTCAGAAATTGCAAAAAAATTCTAACTAGTGAGTTTTAATTCTTATAGCATCCTCAGTTCAGGACTCACTAAATAGCCTGACACCCAACAATTTGGATGAGAACAATTTTAAAGTCGCATCTTTAAGAGGCGCCTTCAAGTTCACATGCCACATTTGGGAAGTGTTGAGCTTGCTCAAATCACTCCTTAAGACTAAGTTTAGATGGGTTCTTGTAATGTACAGTGGGGTACAGTCATATTTCAAACTACTTATCGTGTTAATCAAAGAATTTTGCATAATATTGAATACAATGGGCATTTTTTATTTTTCACAATTAACATTCAATTCTTATGCAATCCCAATCAAGCAGGCCATACCAAATTTCAGTTTCAAAAAAGTAAAAGTTCATGTTTGGTGAATTGTTTCATTTAATATTCATAGTTTTACATGATAATTGATTGAAAAACATTGGTGATGAATCTTCTTGAAATTTGATTGCATAGATATGTAGTAAACATTTAGACACACAACTTTTATTTTAGAAAAAAACTTATTAAATAACAAATACGTATACGATCTATGAAGAGTTCAATGTGAGGTGTTGTATGATCAAACTTTGTAAAATAGATTCCTCTATATTTTGATTAGATTTGGAAAACTATTAGAACTTGTGCTTTAAAGAATGCTCAAAGCTCTATAATAAAGAGATTTGTCCAATGAAAAGGAGATACTCCCTTATTCTTCTCTTAGTAACTTAACAAAATCTACTAAAAASATACAATATGAAATAATTAACAKTGACTCACACTCCCGTTCATACTAATTGAATTATTTCRAATACCCTTAAAATTYGTTTATTRTTGTTTTTAGTTTTAAATCAACAAATSGCTTAAYYTTGTAACATTGCTACAAGCACTAAGTGTTTGATGGATGACAAAGAACCCTATTATGTAAAGAAGTGCAGATGTTCAYCCTTTGTGTGAAAASGKGAGGTCTTGCACAATAGTTTGACCTCCAATGARTGCTCTTGCATTTTYTTAAGSRAATGATKCACATGGTCCCCAAAGGATGATTTCCACKGTGACAAACCTGGCRTTCCAGGGTATAGTTTYGTYCTTCCACGGGAGACYACCAAGAGCTTAATGTTTGCTATCTCGGACTGTCTCTTCACATTGAAGAGACTCCGGCCGAGACGGTCAGTTGGAGCKATAACAAAATCCGCAACATGTCTGCTGAAAGGAGTCCAAGCTCCCCCCGTTTTAACTGCTCCTTGTAGACACCTCTCCCCTTGAGTGTTCCTCCTTCCTCCGTTGCTACTGTGAYGACCTCTGGTTCAATTCAATACTTGAATTTAAACAGTTTGCTGTCAACCCAAGCAGCAATGCATTCATCAAATTTCTGGCTACACTGATACTCGATCAATTGCGGTTAATATGAAACACTGGAAACTTGTCTGTTGCTTGGGCTTTACATGGACTTGGGCTTGACCGACCTTGCGTCGTCCAAACCTGCTTTGCAAAGGCCAATGACTTCAACTGAGATACTTTGCTAAAGCATTTTGGCTACCTGTTGCTGGGTGCCACATTTTGACCAATTCCGGTACGTAACTCCATATGGATCCTAAGCAGATTGTTCGCAAAGTCGAAGGTGATATGCTTGAAGTTGAGGATCTGCACTTTACCTGGTGAGAGATTCCAAGTGTTTTTCATGTGCATCAGGGAAAGATCTTCGAGCCGGTTTCAAGTACAAGATGGCGGGGATGTCCGGGTCCAGCCCTTATGCCGTGCTTGGCACTCGGGAATTTTCGCGAGTACGCCAATTTGACATGGAAGAACGGAGGAAAAGGATTCTCGGAAACCCTAAGTACAAAATAGCGGTACCGATTTCACTCCCATTACTTGATCCATGTCGTTGTACCGATTCCAGTGTAATAGTCGATTAGCCTTGTTTCGCTCACGGCCGTTGTATCACGAGAGCTCCAACTCGATCTCATGCTCTGGCCATGTACCAGGTGGATAAGGAAGCCCTGGACAAGCAAGTGAAAACCGAGATTGAGTACCGACTCAAACAGGAGAAAGCCAAGGAGCAATTCGGTGTGTAGCCTGAACTTTGTAGTAGAAATTCGTGTCTAATGCTCGATCACTGTAGACATTCTGATGATAATCTGAACGGGTGGCAGAGCAATGGGAGCTTGCGAAAATCGATTCCATGAAGAAAGCCGAAGAAGTAATCGAGTAAGACAAACAGAATCTCTTTCACTCTATGCTTCGGTTTCGGTAATAGATTTGAATAGTTCCCGAGGTCTTACACAAGTGGCTGGGTCCTCGGGTTTSATCACAACAGTAGGGACAGGAAGATCAACAGCATGGAGTATGAGCAGTACTGGCAAGAGCAGCGGAAGTGCAGATTACAAAGAGATGTGGACGAGAAAATGCACCTTCTCTCCGTGAATGACAGGGCAAGTACCATTACTATCGTCGACACAAAATCCGAATARGTCGTTTTCAAGGTTGCTGAACTTGGTGATAGGCGTAGTGGTAGAATGAGAGATCAGAAGCGGCCACTAACCCGTCATTTTTCGGGTGATTTCAGATCGGGCCTTTCGACAAGCTCCGCTACGACGATCAAGACTTGGAACCGCAGAAGAGTACYGCAATCCAGCTGTCTGTGAATCATACTCGGTTATGGCAAGAACAACTGGCYATGCAGAAGAAAGAGCAGGAGTCCAAGGCCAGAATTGACTGGATCCAAAAGGATATCGAGAACCGCAAACGCATGCGTTTGATGGAAGAAAATGTAAGTGTACAGAGGGACTGACTTTCAGATCAGAAGGGAKGATGCCGAGCWTATTCYTAGAATTGTCGATTTACATATTTGCATTGTGAAGCAGATCAAAGCACAAATATTTGACCGAGATAAAAAGATCGAGAGGGAGATGCTGAATAGGAGTCAAGAAAAATTTAAAGAGTAAGCGCGCTGTCCGATTTGATATTCAGTCCGCTTCATGCTTGATGCAGGCATGATTGGAGAAATCTGAGGATGTCTGTCACACTTGCTCCACATGAACGGGCGTCCCTTACGTCTTAGGTCTGTCTTTGTTTTCTGGGATGCATCTGTGCACAAAGTTCTGACGATGAGTTCTGGAAACTGGAATATTGAATGCAGAGCTCAACTCGAGCACTTGGAGAACCACATGTACCAGATTGCGCCAGAGTACTTCGACCAATTCCAAACAACTGCTCGCTGACGCAATAAACGGCTTCAAATACAGCTGCTGCGAATCATTTAAAGCATTTCCGGATTACAACTTGCGAGGTTCGAGTCAGGGCCAAGCGCTTCGATSAGCTCGCAATGCTCAGTAGCTGAGACTCTACTGCATTTCAGTCAGTAATGCAATTAACACGAGAACGTTGAATGTCTCCTCTCWATCTTGTCACGGTAAACCGGCATTRTAAGTTTCCATTGTTTTTTATAGGGTTAACGCAAACTTCTAGTAGCAACAGTGTCAAGGATGCTTGTGACAGTAGTTTCGCTAACAGATGTGTCTCACACGTCTTGACTTGTTGATGCCTGTACAAAAATCGATTGCTGCTGCACAATACCTATCTTGAGGAGAAAGGTTGTTAAGCCAGTAGTTTCTTGATCTCCACTAACTGTCAGATTGCTTAGAGCCAGCCCCGATGAGTTTCCATCTCTGTCGAGATACTTGACATTGGACAATCCATGCCTCGATTTTAATTCACGAAGTTACCCCAACCTCTCCGGTAAAGACCTCAGGAACCCTAGAACTCGAGTCYACTATCATGCAAAGAGCAGGGAGGACAAATCTTTCTAAGGCGCWTGCCGATCATCARCACTCTAGCGCCGATCATAATTTTAGTCGCAACCATTGCTCCGTGAGAACTGAGAATCGCTCATGGAACGACCGTGAAATGAGCGTTGCATGATACGGTTGCAACCATTGAGAACTTTCGGTGTTGCAGTGAAGATGAATGCTACCGTTCGAAGCTCGAATTCTCCATCGAAAAACGCTACTGGCAGTAAGCAATCAACCATGCCGACCAGCTCTMTAGGAGGCCACGGCTCGTCCGTGCCTCTTTCATACCTAAGCAACCGGGATTTGGGTAAGCAAACCCTATCACCTCTTACTATTCCATTCCATACMAAACTCTATCAMTGTCCACTCTTCAAGCAATGTTGAATTCGAAAAAGAATCCCTCAATGTGGTGTAACTGCAAATAGCTTCAACTTTCTCGCTGACTGTCCAAATTCCAAAATTCAAGTCGGAGATGAAGTCTGCGTTCTTWTTCATTTTGAAAATCTAAAGAAAACTAAGCATTGAGTGGTTTATTGCAATTTCAAGCTCTAAATGAAACTTGACTTAAAAGTTATAATCAAAGTTTAGTGTAGGTGATTGAGAGTTTATTTACCAGTGCTACTTGCATCTTATGCAAAAAATTTAAGTCAAGTGAATATGTTCTGTTGTTTGTATCAATTTTTCTTTGAATTTCACTGCAGAAGTTCTATCAATTGCAGTATTTCATGGAATCATTTCAAATTTTGGAAATTCATAGACATCGTGTGACTTCTCATAGTGAAAAACTAAAACACAAAAGATTTGTAAAGATATAAATGGCCAAATTGCAAACGAATTTTGACAATACCGTACCTTAATAGGGCAGGAAAATTAGGGTTAATTCCTGTAGCTTGCAAATTCCCACATGGGAAACAATACCGGTAATGCTGTCCTGCGACATCGTTAGCCGCCGTTAATGTTCTCCTTCCTGAAGTTTGCACGCTGTTAATTTAGGGCGTCTTTTTGCGTCATGGTTGTTTGCTATACTTGCAATGCAGGAAGGTACAGTGCACGGGGAACCGGCAGCGTGAATTTCTTGCAGAAGAATCGTCTAGCGTGCAGTCGGAACGGAACCGGCAATCCGGCGGGAGGATCCTCACCCCCTCGAAGCAAGATCGGGCAAGCTCCCATGATCGGCGACGCGCTCGGCACTCCCAGTAACAAAGGCTCCAGCTCGTTCATGAGCGCCGGCCACAACGGCGTGAGGGATACCAACCTCAAAGACGGTTTCAAGAAACGGGACACGTCCTTTTGACGACGGAGATCGATGTTGCTGCTTCCGACAATTTGGCAATGCTTCT
This sequence comes from Pleurozium schreberi, assembly GCA_006891605.1. Lineage (NCBI taxonomy): Eukaryota > Viridiplantae > Streptophyta > Bryopsida > Hypnales > Hylocomiaceae > Pleurozium > Pleurozium schreberi. The sequence goes on along the minus strand of VACF01000283.1, from coordinate 167,456 downwards.
CTTCAAACCGCATATGCTCGCTGCTTTTCAAGAATTGATCTCGCCATGCACAGGTGTGTCAGACAATGTGTTTGGAACGGACAATAGCTTGAATCTTTCGAATCCTGTATCTTAGTGATGGTCACAATGCAGCTTCAATTGGGTTTGCAAACATGTTAGATCTCTGGCATTCTTGAATCTTTTGTAGTTTACATGCTCGCTTTTACTCAAGGATTGATAGCGTAACGCATAGGTGTGTCAGGCAATGTGTTTGGAACGGACAATAGCTTGAATCTTTCGAATGCTGTAGTGATGGTAACAAGTGCAGCTTCAACTAGATTTGCAAACATGTTAGATTTCTGGCATTCTCGAATGTGGTTTGTGTGCTCGCTTTTATTCAAGGATTGATAGAGTAACGCACAGTTGTGTTAGACATTGTGCTTGGAATGGACAATAGCTTGAATCTTTCGAATCCTATCGTGATAGTGACAATGCAGCTTCAAACTGGGTTTGCAAAATTGTTATATATATCTCTGGCATTCTTGAATCTGGTTTATATGCTCGCTTTTATTCAAGGATTGATAGCGCAACGCACAGGTGTGTCAAACAATGTGTTTGGAATGGACAATAGCTTGAATCTTTCGAATGCTGTAGTGATAGTGACAAAGTAGCATCAACTGGGTTTGCAAACGTACCTGTTAGATATATCTCTGGCATTCTTGAATCTGGTATATATGCTCTCGCTTTTATTCAAGGATTGATAGCGCAATGCACAGGTGTGTCAGACAATGTGTTTGGAATGAACAATAGCTTGAATCTTTCGAATGCTGTAATGATGGTAACAATGCAGCGTCAACTGGGTTTGCAAACTTGCAAGCTCTCTGGCATTCTTAAAAGTGGTTTCTCTCCAGAGAAGTCGATTTCTTACAGATTCCTTATAGGAACGGCCATTCTGTGGTAGTGATCCGTGAACATTTTCAATCCAGCTCTGTGAAGCAGACGCATTCATTTTTTCTCTTTTCTCTGGACGGACTTCAAGAATTTGGTGGAATGGTCTACCAATTCTAGTAAATTTTGTGTATGTAATATTTTTGTTATCAGTTATTTTGATGGGTACAAAACTAATTTTCAACATTTTCAACATTTTTTTTTTGTTCAAGTATGGTTGCTTAATGCGGTTTTTTCCAAATTTTTTTGAAGGTTTGCAATTGGATCCAAAAAATTGTCAAAATTTAGAGATGTTTGACTCTAGAAAAATGACTAATGTACATGTGACTTACCAATAGCAAAATGGATATGAATGAGATGATCTATGCTTGGTCAATTAACTATTTGTGCGGCTGTTTCGGCCGATGAATGACAAAGAATCTTTCTATGTAGGACACAAGAGCAATTGTTCATCCTTGGAATTTTGTGCAAAAAGGAGAGATTATGCATGCACAATAGTTTGACCTCCAATGAACACTTTTGATTTTTCTAAAGTAGATGGTGTCATATAGTGTCAAAAGGAATGATTTCCATAGTCACTAGCCAAGCGTTCAAGGGTTAAGTATTTATCAACAGCTATGGTGTTTGTGGTTGGGTTCCTTGAAATTGAAGTATGAAAGAAAGAAGTACTTTTAAGTGTGAATGTTTTGTTTCATTTTAAAATGAATTTTTTACTAGCCCAAAGAATATATAATTGTGAACAATGAACCAATCAACAAATAACTTTGGTGCAATAAAAAAATCACTCCAAATAAAGTGACTCACTAGATTAACTAAAAACTATGGCATTAACTCAATAATAAAGTTATTCTTTCATATGGTGAAGAGGGCCTTTTTATGGTCACACTAATTATAAGGAGGCCTCTTAAGACTACCATATATGATGGTCTGAGTTGGAAAAAGAAGTTTCTAAATACAAATGTTGAAATTGTTGGAATTTTATTTTAAATTTTTTTGAAATAAAATTGTATGAGAAAGAAATAAAATTTTCCATTTTTAAGCATATGCTGAAATCACAATTACTAGTTTAAATTAACTATTCAACAAAGAATGCCAACCTTGACCACTGGGTACAATATTGCACAATTACTAAGACCATAGAAAAATCTACTCAAAAATCATCAAAGAAGCTTATCATTAGGATGTTGGGTCTTGAAACAATCTAATCTTGCTGAAAACCCTATTTCATAGTAATGTCAGGCAATTCAAACTTTACAATTGCGTTTCCTAATATAGTAAGACTTCTCTAAAGTAATACGACCGAGACTGGCTAATATATATTACATTGTGGAGGGTCATTTGAACTACTAATGGCATTTGTGTATGACCCAAGTCGAGACAGACAATCAATATAATCACCTTAGAGAGGTCTATTACTTTAGAGAGAATTGCTTTCAAGAGGTTCTACTAGAATACATCAAACTTTGTGGCATACCAGGCATGATCAAAATGATCTTTGCTTCTAGATCTTGTCCTTTTTTGAGGACGACTTCTTGAGCGTCCTCTTCGTGTTGATGTAACCACCAAGTGGAGGTGAGGCTGCGTAGAAGGCTCGCAAGGTGGCTGTGGAGTCTTATTGCAACAATACTTTTGGTGATCAAAATGTATGCACATATCTGTTGCAAGCCTGATCTGAAAACAAGCCAGACTAATATYCATAGTTTAACRCAAGTTTGAAATTATTCTTACACATGAGAGTTAATAATAAAGTGTGTACAATGTGGGMCTAAGACCTAGAGTTTGGGAAAAATACAAGACCAAACTCCTTAGAGCACCAAAACAAGGGTCTAATAGAGTTTGGTGCCATGTTTCTTTTGTACTCCGTACTATTTTTTGTTAAATTTCCCTTTAACACCCTAATATAAACACAGGACAAACTTAGCCATTCACTTTATTAAGTAGCAAGAAAGTAAAGCCTTATTGTGAGAAATATTGTATCAAACAACAAAACTAGTGAGATTTGTTATGTTAATATTGAAAATGAACTTCGACATTACTTGACATAACCATAATTATGGTAGGATCCTATTTAATTATAATTAATCAAGTGTCTCAAAAGGTCATCACAACAACACTATTTGTTGTAATCATGATCTATAAAAAAAACCCAGGTAGATTATCTATCAAGGGTCAAGAAAATATGAAATTATTGATATATAATTGCAAACTAAGTAATATGAAAGTGAAAGTAGAGCTTTGTTTGTAAGAAATAGCTACCCAACAAGAGAGTGGCCAGAGATGTTATTTTCATAATGAAGTTGTACTTTCACAATATTGTTACTCTATAAGCCATCAAAGTCAACAGATATTTCTAAAAATACTTCCAATTCTACACATGGAGGTTCATGAGTCCCAACTACACCAATAACTAATTCGAAAATAGTGCATTCTTGTACATGTACAGTAAATATTTATATAGTGTGGAGTGTCGAGAAATTAGGGAGGGGCACCCTAATTTCACTATTCAGTGTACGTTAAAAAGGATTAACATTGTTCATGGAAAGAGAGATTGTCCGCTTACCAAACTGAGTACAAAGCGGTAAACTCGTTTTTGTCGGTGAAGGCCACTGAAAAAGCTCTCCCAAGTGCTGCAATCCTTATGTAAGCTGCAGGCTGTAACTTAAGTTAGAGACAAATTATTCCATCGTCTTCACCGATTGTTGCAAGAAATGGAATGATAAAAAAGAAAAGTGATGAAAAACGGATGGGCATTTAAGAATATTATCGGCAACTGACAAAAAAAGATAGGAGATGCATCAGGTTCATACTAAAAATGTTTGGTATCCAAAGAGCTACATGCCAACGCCATTTGCTTCTCGATGGACCCGATCCTTGTCTCCCCATTTCGACGGTTGTCCACAAAGACGATGAAGTTCAACAAGCTTACTGGACACCAGATGATGATATGCCCAATTGTTTCTGTTTGAGGACGTCCCAGAACAAGCTCTCAGTCTCCTCCATGGGGTGCACGCACAAACTCAGCATTCATTCTACTTAGAATCTGTCCAACCTGAGGAATGATAAAACAAAAACGTTGAAACAATACTCTCAGAATCATTGGAAACTCAGGAAGAGCTACGTAGAAAAGCTGAGACAGCACACGTACCACCATTCAAAGATATCAAGTCCTGTTGAAAATCGGTGGCAAAACCTTCACTACAAAAACAACCAGCACTTCGCAAACATGCTGAAATTCTGCAGAATTTCAGCATAGAAAATAATTACCGAACCGCAGCTGAAACCTGAAACCCCAATTTCTTGACAGAATTCCGACATTGGATCAGTGCCATGGATCAAGATTGAAACAGAAACGAGTATAATCAATTCTAAATAGTTCACATTCGATCTTCGAATCTGTAAATCTCGTCGACAACAATCACCGAAATAGTGACACCCTCTGAAAACTGCATTCAATTGAACTTCATGTTGAATTTGAGCTTATTGAAGCCGCCTAGGAGTAGACGATGYTTTGCCCTTCCAAAAGATTTACCTATAGATCTAAAATTGTCTTCATAGTCATGAAAAACTCCGGCTAAAAGAATGCAGAATTAGGTCAACCATGGACAAGAATGGACAATGCAGGCTTTTCAACAAAGAACAAAGACTGATGGAATGGCCATAGCCGCCACAATGCTCACCAGTGGCAGGCGGGCTCTTGAAGAAGACCCTCTCAATCTCCTACTYGAGGTCCCCAAACACTGGCTCTCATTCTAATGAAGTCCGAGTCTTCAAAACCAAACCCTAATTCGAGAGGCATGATCATTCTGCAACTCAATTCGAAGGAATCCACGCAACAAGGCGCAAACTATGACGGAGACAGTAGGGGTAGTCATCACACCTTCTTCACATCCTACTGTGATCACAATAGAGTCTCAAACTTTTTTTTACTAAGGTTTGCTATGAAGCCTTCTAAATGCCTTTTGCAAACCCTAAAGGGTCCTCTATTTGAAACGCAAATGTTCAACATTCAAATTCACGATACCTGTAATGATGGAAGTTCAGTTCAAAAATATGGAAATGGTCTAGGGTTTAGGCACGAGGCTTGAACATTCTCAATCTTGTAACTTACTCCGCAGCAGAGGACTTAGGGTTTAAATTCTTGTCAATCATTATATAAAGCTACACTAAATAGTGAAATTAGGTTGCATCTACAATTAGGTTGCCTTACCCCAAGAAAGTTACTCTACAACCCATCAAAGTCAACAAATAATTCTACAAATACTTCCATTTGTACACATGGAGGTTCATGAGTTCCAACTCCATCAAGAACTAATTCAAAAGTAGTGCATTCTTGTAAAGTAACAAAAAATATTTATATAGTGTGGAATGTCGAGAAATTAGTGAGGGGCAACCTAATTTCACTATTTAGTGTACAAGGTCTTCAAGCTTACGAAGCAATGTCTTCATTTGAGACTCACAACACTAAATTCAAAATGTTGAAATTGAATTGCTCTTAAAAAAGGGGTACTGGATTGTAAAATTATTTTATGAGAATTCTGTACATAGATTATACGAATTCTGTACCGAAACTTTGAAGTACAAGAGATGTGAATTCCAATTTTGCAATTCAAAAATACCAAATTCAATCACAGTACACTAATGATGTTAAATAGTGTTAACTACACTAATTGATTTAAAACAGTCATAAGTTTTTACTCTTAAATAATATTTTTACCAACTATAGGTACAGAGTTTTCCCAACTATAGTGCTATTAGGATCCATGCCTTCAGTAAAAATATTCAGGAAGTGTAAAAACTTGAACCTCCATGTGTAGAATTGGAAGTATTTGTAGAAATATTTGTTGACTTTGATGGCTTATATAGTAACTTTCTTGGGGTAAGGCAACCTAATTGTAAAGGCAACCTAATTTCACTATTTAGCCCCTCACCGCCCAAGGTCAAACCATGCTTGAAAGCATCCTCCCTTTGCAAGTGTTAAAAGTTTCACTTTCACTCAGTTATGAAGATCTCAACCATACAATATTGTAGTGTGCATGTTGGGGATGTTGTGAAACAAATTTGGGGTCATTTGACCGTATAGATTGAAAGATTATAATGTTTTAGTGTTGAAAGAAGGTGCTGAAATCTTCTCAAAAACACATTTGGAGGTGAGATTTGATTTCTAAACCGACTCAAATGAAAAAACTTTAAACTACAAAGTGATTCAAAACCAAAATATAAACACTTTGGTGAGAAAAAAATATCGTGAAAACGACTCATTGTGTCTGCAAAATGGATTTGAAATATCAAAAAACAATGAAAAAAGTAGCAAAAAATCACATTTGTGGCTGAACCTCCTTCTACAAAAATGCCGCTCAGTCACTCATATCGTCTTGGATGAATCTAAAATTTTAACCACACAAACTAGATTAGTAAGCSCAACTTTTCCAACAAAAAATATTGAAAAAAAATCACATACGAAGAAGTTCACTGAAATGCAAACATTTCTGGATTTTGAACTTTGAATTGCTTCCAAGCATTCAAAAGAACTTGGATTGGCATGAAACTTTTACCGCAATAACTAGACCTTTATGGGAACAAAATCCAAGAAATTTTATTGAAAACAAACATTTGATGAAAAAGATACAATCTTCCGAAGTTGAAGCCTTCACAATGCAGTGTGTTGAACCTAAATTGAACCTGAGAAATTCGAATGACTTTCACAAACTCAATACGTCTTGGATTGATCTAAAAATTTTATTATAAAAACTAGACTAGTATGCGCAACTTTTCCAACAAGTTTTAATGAAATCGGACAATGGAAGCAAAAGTTAGAGTGCTTCAAAGTGGACTGCCAGACTATGTGAGGCCACTTTTCGGCCCCTTGGGCGTTGAGGGGTTAGTGTAGTTGATTAAAAAAAAATCCACTCACGTTGGGCCCCTACTTTGTGCAGAATTACCACCACCAAGCTTGGCAAGTAAATCGATTCTCTAGTTTTGATTCTCCATGTTGGACACACCAAAATGGGGGGTCACACCTTCTCCATGCACAACGGCTTTCCATTAGGGGTAGTCACAGCTTCTCAAAGGATTCAATTTTTTTGGAGAATTCAAAGTTGGCGAACGAAACAAGGAACCAATGGGGAGCGGCCATGAAGAATCAAAACCAGAGAATCGATTTACTTGCCAAGCTCGGTGGTAGTAACTTGATCTAATCTGATTGGTTCACAAGACATACTGCCCTCAACGTTCCTATTACACCGGAGGCGGAGGGTGAAATACAAGTATGAAGGATAAAAAATTCCACGAAAAAATGGTCGAAAGTGTCGTTTCTTCATTTCCCCAGGAGAAGAAACGGCACTCAAAATTCTCAAGGAATTTGCCGTCCAGCCTCTAATTACCCGCCAGCCACGCCTCCATTCTCAGGGAAAACCTGTGGAGGTGAAGAAGCCGTGACTACCCCTATTGGTTCCTTGTTTTCTCTGACCAACTTCTCATTCTTCAAGAAAATTTAATTCCCCGAGAAGGTGTGACTACCCCTACAGTAGTAATTTGGTAACGGATCTCGCGCAAATCCATGGTCTTAGGCCCGTCGCCTACAACCGCAGAAAAGAGCGACCCTCACTTTCTGCAGCAAAAAGCCGCGAATATTCGAAAAGCATTTCGGTCTCGACCTTTTCACGAAATCACACGGTTGATCGAGAAGTGAGCAGGTCGCTGAATTGCTTTAAGACTGCGGATTCTACTTTTTCATGCAGTGCACGYTAGCGGCCGCGAATTTCAGTTCGTTGTGATTTAGGAGCCTTATCCTGGTGACAGACCTTGACAATTGAATTTTTCGTTCCAGTCTCGGGTTGCATTTGGAGTTCCATTTCTGAGGGAGACGAAAGGATTTGGCAGTTTGGCAGTGGAAAGTGGCGGATTTTTCTCTGGTATTGTTGTGAGAACTTTGGGATCAGGTTCATCAGSTTCATCCGCTCTGCGACCACTCATTCTCTTTGGCCGTCCGTCACGACAGGGATTTTGAAACTTTTTTCCTCTTCCGGCAGCACTTGCGAAGTCATATTCGCCGGGGCGCCTCTCGTTGCCGCTGGCGCCATGACTTTGCTTTAATGTAATCTACCCGGGAGACGTGGTTTCGGAGAAAATCTCATTCTCCATCGTTTGCAACAAGGTAATGCTTGCTCTCTTGTCTTATTGGCTTCTTTCTCTCCCATTCTTGAAAATTTCTAGTGTGTCCCTTAGTGAATTGGACAAGCATTCAGGTTGTAGGCAGGCAGCATTCGGAGGCGCTGGTGTGACGAATTTCTTTCTTCCATAACGGTCGAGCTTTGAATCTCTCAAGTACGAGGACGATCAATTTTAGCGGCCTTCACTGGAACCGCTCATCAATACTGTATTAGGGTTCTCGAAGCAATTGGGTCGTATCGCGCGGGTTTCTTGCGTGTACTTTTGTTACTCTGTCTCTGGCAAATACTGCTGGAAGTTTTGGAAGACTTACGCGGTAGCGCAATCACCAAGCATCAAGGTAGATGAGTAGCGTAGAAATCTCGAGTAAACTGCGATACGAGGTTTGCGAGATCTAGATTGTAGTTTTGCAATGCAGAGTTCAACGCAGGTTAACATAATTCTTGTTTACATAACATTCTGTGCGAGTTTTATTTGAATTCGTTTTCTCTTTCCTTTTGTTTAGATGATGACCACATTGGTGGGGGATTTGCCACTCGCTTTGAAGCATGGATCCCGGGCATGGTCTTCGGAGAGGCGCTTGTGTGCAAATGTTTCGGTTAGAATAGTTCCCAAGAGGATGGGATCCAGAGGTTCTGGCGTGTTGGCGAAAGGGTTAGGGTTTGGATTGAAGGCTTCCAGGGATTCAGATCGACATGGGGTTGCAAGAGCTAGGGCTTCTGCCGCTGCGGAGAAACCGATGTGCAGATATTTAGGGGAGCTTCAAGGTTTAGTGGAAGAGCTCCGTTTTCAGGCGATTAGGTTGCATTCAAGGGAACCAGCAAATGAAGGTTCTGTGGAAGAGTATTTGAAGTTTCTCGCGGACAGCAAGATGGTATATGAAACTATGGAGGCGATTGTCTTGAATTCCTCGCATCCTGCGTGTGAGTTACATTCTATCACTCCAATTACCAAGTTAGCCCCTAAAGGACATTTTTTTAATAGCAATTTTGGGTAGGTCATTTGGGGACTTTTTTGGRTTCAATGTTATTTGAGTTTTTGATCATCACAAGCAAAGTCCTTCACTGTTTCTAATGATATAAAGTTCTGCCACATCTGAATTATAKTCCTTACAGTATGATCAAGTGAAATGGTCATTTCTTGAAACCATGAGTTTTTGGTCCTACTTGGGCCGTGTGGCCATGAGCTAGGCKCATATGAATCTTGTTTCAAAGTTTACAGCAATCAAACAAATAGGGAATTTGTGATTCTCAGATTAGGATGCCATTGTAAGAGTCCTTATTCGGAACTATAGCACTTGCCTTGAGTYAATTGTGTTTTGCAAGTTGATAGGCATTCTGTCCCAAAATAATGTTCTTTTGTCGGGGAGGGTGTGTATCGGGAACGGCCATTTCTTTTGCTTTGGTTGACGTAGAACAGTATCATATCTACTGTAGTGAATTCGGTTTACATTTTGGGAGTTTTGTTGTTCTGATTGTTTCTTTTTGATGCCCTTCTGCAGATGAGACTTTTAGAAAGGCTAAATTGGTGCGAGCAAGGAGGCTGGCRAAGGAGCTACATTGGTTCGCAAGCCAAGGTCATAAAATCCCTGAGGCTGGACCAGCTGGAATTTCGTATGGAAATCACTTGATGGGGCTCTCTCGGACGAATATTCCTGCGTTTATTTGTCATCTTCACAATGTCTACTTTGCTCAGTCGGCTGGCGATCACGTTCTTGTACAAAAGGTGTGGGCAACAAAGTGCAGTCAAGTTGGTTCTTTGCGTATTCTTAATCGCATAAGCAATGTTCCTTGTATTGGGAATCGRGTTGCTCTGTGCAGATTTCCATGCATTGTCTCGTAACTTTATTTCCAGTACCAGCCGCACGGATATTCTACTATATGATGAAGATGGTGTCCTTGTACCTTTATAGTCATCTCATTCATCAGATGACAGGGTTTTGCAGGGGTGGCTGAAGGATTTGGAAATAGGAGCTTGGAGAATGTACAAAAGAGAGGAAAAGAAAGTTTCATTCTGTCTGGAAGAATTGCTGGAAGGATGCTATTGATTTGGGGCGCATCCGYTTGCGTGGCTCTGTGGGCAGGCGGTATGATTTCGCATCCTTTTCCGCATTGAAAGCCCTTACGCAATGATTAGAAAGRAAAGAAGAACAAAAATTTGCAGAGGACTAACTGCACAAGGGTTTTGTTTATTTTTAATCTGCAAGCGCGTGACACTTAAAAATTACAGTGTTTGAAGCGAAAAGCTTGAGATCTTACAACTTGATTGGTGAATGAATCACTTTTTTATCTATTGTACTTTATCTAGTTCAATGATGACTTTACTTTAGTCCAAGTAACAAGAATGAGGATGAGAAGTTAGTGCTTACATGGCTCCTATGTGGCATTAAAAGTATTTGAGATAACAAGGCTTCAAGCTACTTCGTTGGGGCGAATCGGAAGCTTGTTACCTCAAAGGACTTCGGAAGTTGTCATAAATGCAATGAGTTGTTTTAAGCTTGTTATCTCACCCCAAGTTGAACATGATGTAAAAGAAAAAAAATCAACATTCTGCTTGGTCCTGGGCAATCTAAAATGCCCGGAACTGACGGTACATTGTGGATCGCTGTCAGGTAATAGGCCAGCCTATGCAGGRGAAGGTGGCCCAGGGGTGCTAGCTCCACCTCTAATAGGCAATGTGAAATTATCCCTAGTAGAGACGTTGAATGCCATGTGGCCCAAGACACAACAAGTTCTGGAAGTGCTGAGAGATCAAGGGCTGTTTCTCTCCCTTCTGCTTGCTTTGTCTGCATTCTTTTCTATGGCGGAGACTTCTATCACTACCCTCTGGCCATGGAAGGTATGAAGCTCTCATCCGGATTGTCACATGCATCTTTGATGGATATGAGTTTCCCCAGTTGAAGCTGGTTTCTGTAAAATTAAACTTGTCAGTGATTTAGACAGCAATCATASGGAGTTGTGCTTTGAGGAGGTGGCAAAATAGTAGGTCAACCATTGGGAGTCCTCCCCAGTCATTTTTCTGAAATTTTGGATAGTTATGATTTGATAATTTTAGGGACTGAAATAGTGACTTGGCAAGTAACAAAAAAAGTAGGTGACAATAGGGAGGCCGCCCTATAAATTATGGGGAGCTCTCCCCATAAATTGCACCCTTCTTATCTTGTCTACTTATCAATCTCCTCATGATGTTGTGTTGAAAATCTTGAGAAACAGACTAATTTTCCTTGTAAATCATCTTCTGAACAAGCATTATCCAAATAGCGCGCATCTGTAATTTTAGTGTAGATTATAACCACGGAATGTATTTCAGGTTCGTGAACTTGCGGAGAAGGAAGGAGAAGGGGGAGTTTTCCAAGTGCTTCGTCAAGATGTTACTCGCTTCCTGACCACCATTCTGATTGGCACAACGTACTGACTTCTCCATCTTGTCTTAGAATTTGTTTTTGTGCCTGGATGTAGACAATCCAAGGTCATAGATTTACTTCATGTTTGCACAAATGTCAGCTGTATTGTTTTCTGGAATGTGCAAATGTATCATGTTGATTTTGTTATAGTTAGTGGTGCACAGAAGTATCGAGTGTTTGATATTTTGAAACATTTTTTTAATACTAGACTGAAGCTCGAATGCTAGCTCTGTTCAAACATGATCTAATCGGCTCTCAACGCATTTTAAACAGGGTGGTCAACATCGCAGCAACAGCATTGGTGACTAAAGCAGCAACAGCTTTATTTGGAGAAGCTGGAGTTACCGCTGCTACGGGTGTCATGACGGTGGGTGATCCTTGACCTGATTTATTAGACTCCTAGGTCCTTAAGTTTCAATGTGTTATYCATTTAGACGCCTTTTCAATCGAGTAGGTGTAAGCATGGTTTGAGGTGCCAAGTCTTAAGGGTACTCATTGAAGTTAGTCCAAAGGAAAATTTAAGATTCAATTCCCTTTTGTAGATTCAGAACTTTGAGCMAGATCGAGGGAGAGTTACTCTCTTAATATGGCCTTCTTAACTTTAACGAGGCCTCTTCTTTTTAACTTTAACGGGGTCTCTTTCTTTTGTCGGACGTCTCTGATTGTAAGTGTGCCAGACTATGCTGGCAACGTGTGTCATCTTTCCAACTATCTGCATGCTTCAGTTATCTCCTGTGGCATATCTTCATTAAGAAGATGGGTTTTGATGTGCCAATTCTTTGATCTTTGGTAAGCTGGTCAGMTGATGATGGCAAGCTTGATATGGTGACCATGGAATGGTGGTTTAATGGCTTGTGCAGGTTGTTCTTCTTTTAGTGACTGAGATTGCTCCGAAGAGTATTGCAGTGCATAATGCGACAGAAGTTGCGCGTGTAGTGGTAAATTGTCAATGACTTATCATTTTGAGTTTCAATATGGTTCAGATATGGTGCGTGCCATGTCAAGCAGTCACCAGTTTCGCAATTGCTTTGTTAGGAAACTCTTCTCTAATCTTACTACAGAAGTGAAATTTTTTATGCAGGTGAGGCCTGTAGCTTGGCTTTCAGTGATTCTTTATCCAGTAGGACGTGTGGTGACTACGATGTCTACTAGTCTGTTAAAGCTTCTGGGTTTAAAAAGCAGTGGGTAAGTTCACATATTTTTCATGGCTGGTATCATATTATATGTAAGTTGCCAGAGTGCTAGTATATTTTAGGCGGTGTTGTGTCAGCTCCTTTTTGGTGTCTTATCTTCTACTTCCATCTTTGTGGATTTGTGCCTTTGTTCCTGGTTACAGTTCAAGGTTTACCTGAAGTTGTTTTCCATYTATCTTGTTAGTGAAGTAATCGACGCCAGACCCAATCGTAAACACGTAATTCTTTTCCTTTGATTTTGACAGGGAGCCATTCGTGAGTGAAGATGAACTTAAGCTTATGTTGCGAGGAGCTGAACTTAGTGGGGCCATTGAAGAGGAAGAGCAGGTATAATATTTCTATCGCTGTTACAATCTTTCCATGCCTTTTTTATTGTGAATTTTGCTTAAAAACTTCGTGTCGAACGAGACTTGAAACGAGTTTTAGACCTTACCATGTACAATACAATTCTGGATGCTGTTTCAAACTGGGTTGTGATGGCAAGCCATACCATATTACTTGCCAAGTCTGCATGTGTAGCTATGAATYAAGCTTTATTTGGACGATGCAGTTACTATTGGAATCATGTAGGCTATAKAAATACAGTATGTGAGGATCGGATGATGTAACTGGACTGAGATGAACAGCTAAGTGAATCTGGAGTTGTGACACAGGACATGATAGAGAATGTCCTTGAAATCAAGGACACGTATGTCCGAGAAGTTATGACACCCTTAGTAGATGTAGTTGCCATTGATTCGGCTGCAACTTTGCTAGAATTCCGCAACCTTTGGGTGAAGCATCAGTATTCAAGGTAAATTCTTATTCCTACATTGCTGAGTTTCTCCCAGTCTAATTGAATGTTTCTCCAGGCTAATTGATGATTTTTCCACCTCGAATTTCCAATCCACATCATTACTAGGAAACTATATATTACTWGCTACAAGACAAATTCTAATTATTGTCGGTACCGCTAATTTCGAAGAAGTTGCTTTCCATTACAAAAACAGTGTTTGAAAGAAATCATTGTAMTTAGAAGACTTTGCAACCCATAGTATATCTGTGACCCAGTGGCCCAGGAACTTCGAACCCACAGTAATTACAGCTTTCGATGTGATGGGCTATTCCCATGATTGAAGTCCATGGTCTATCCTTAGATAGGCTTGAAGTTTGAAATTTACTTCGTCCTAGMTGATGATGTGGAATGTTGTGTGGTGGAACCCAGGGTACCAGTTTTTGAACGACGTATTGACAATATTGTTGGCATAGCATATGCCATGGACATGCTTGATTACGTGGAGCAGGTAAAGCATTCGATAGTTCAATTGGTATCCAGTCTTTTTGGTGGTGTATTATCTCTACGTGTATTTATATTTGAGTGTTCATTGCAATGTGTTTGAGTGATAGTTGAGTATTTGAGTGATAGTTGAGCATTTGAGTGATAGATTTGAGTATTCAGTGCAAGGTAGTTATTTTGTATCTGATATTTAGAATTGTCATGTTCTTAGGTGCAGGTGGAATTGCTGCAGAGGATGAATGTTGGGCGCATCGCTCACAGGCCAGCTTACTTTGTTCCAGGTGAGCAGGTCTTTGATGAGAGGAATTTGCAGTTTTGTGGAGATTATGTGTGTAGTCATGAAAAAAATTTAACACACCCTTGGTGTGGTTGGTATGGGCAGCTTGTCCTTAGCAAATAAGATGAATAATGTGTGAAGCTAGGTTATGAATTACTAAGTATGAGTTGGTCATGCAGATTCTATGTCAGTATGGAATCTGTTGAGGGAGTTCAGGATACGGAAAGTACACATGGCCATCGTGCTCAATGAGTATGGTGGCACCGTTGGGGTAAATAATCCTCTGAAAAGACTTGATGCCATGTGTAAAATATGGCATCGCCTTTCTCTTAATTGTTAAGCAATTTGTCTCGTGCTCAACTAACAATTCATTTTCTGTTCAATTCCTTGAAATGGTAGTGCAAAAATTTGCGTTATGTTTGACCACTTTCCAAGGGGGTTTACCGAAATGCCCAAGCTAGAAATAGAAATTACAATTTGGAAGCTATTAGTCAACTCTTCCAACTTTCAGAACATATCTCTATAGTCCAAAATATAGGATATGATTTCTTTCTTGAAACTACTAAATTTTTTTTTATTTCAATGACTTTAGATATCAAAGCGGATGCTTTGGCCATTTGGGCTCTTAGTGTTAGCGTTGTATTTTAGCCCTCGTCTGCCCTTGATCGACAACTGTATTCTGATGGAAACAAGATTCATGTATTGTTCAGGTTGTGACACTGGAAGACGTTGTGGAAGAGATTGTTGGAGAGATTTTTGATGAGAATGATTCAAAGGTTGGTGTGTTTTGCTTTGTGAACTCTCGGTCTGTGCTCTACCAAAGCAATTCATGAGCTTCCAACTGACGAAAATTCGCAATGTTTTCGTTTGGAAAACCCTTGTAAATCCCCATGCGTTAACCACTGGAATTGGAATTTTTGAATGCAGGAGGAGATTAGAAAGAAAACGGGTTATGTGGTTCAGAGGGCAGATGGAGTTTTTGACGTTGATGCAAATACGTCCGTAGAGGACCTGAGGGAGGCTCTAGAAATTAAACTGCCGGAGGTTAGTTTCTTGTCAAAAGTATTAGAATCATGCGGTATTGTGAACTGAATGTCATGATGGAGGGTTTTTTTGAATTGTTGCGGTTTCTCACTCTAGACATTTGAGTTCGGTGTTGACACATGCAATGTATTGGTGTTATATGTTTGATAACAGGGTTCAAACCACTACGAGACTGTATCAGGTTTTGTGTGTGAGGCGTTTGGCTATATTCCTCGCACTGGCGAGAGTACCAAAATCACACTCCGAAAGGCAGATGCTGAAGAGGGTGAGAGACGTGATGGCGAGCATCAGGGTGAGCATCAGGAAGATCGCCGGGAGAAGGAGAAGGAGAAGGAGAAGTTTCAAAAGTATCGTCTGGAGGTATCGACCATAAATGTGTACCAGACAAGCTTATGACGTTTNATTTGAGTGATAGATTTGAGTATTCAGTGCAAGGTAGTTATTTTGTATCTGATATTTAGAATTGTCATGTTCTTAGGTGCAGGTGGAATTGCTGCAGAGGATGAATGTTGGGCGCATCGCTCACAGGCCAGCTTACTTTGTTCCAGGTGAGCAGGTCTTTGATGAGAGGAATTTGCAGTTTTGTGGAGATTATGTGTGTAGTCATGAAAAAAATTTAACACACCCTTGGTGTGGTTGGTATGGGCAGCTTGTCCTTAGCAAATAAGATGAATAATGTGTGAAGCTAGGTTATGAATTACTAAGTATGAGTTGGTCATGCAGATTCTATGTCAGTATGGAATCTGTTGAGGGAGTTCAGGATACGGAAAGTACACATGGCCATCGTGCTCAATGAGTATGGTGGCACCGTTGGGGTAAATAATCCTCTGAAAAGACTTGATGCCATGTGTAAAATATGGCATCGCCTTTCTCTTAATTGTTAAGCAATTTGTCTCGTGCTCAACTAACAATTCATTTTCTGTTCAATTCCTTGAAATGGTAGTGCAAAAATTTGCGTTATGTTTGACCACTTTCCAAGGGGGTTTACCGAAATACCCAAGCTAGAAATAGAAATTACAATTTGGAAGCTATTAGTCAACTCTTCCAACTTTCAGAACATATCTCTATAGTCCAAAATATAGGATATGATTTCTTTCTTGAAACTACTAAAAAAAACATTTATTTCAATTCCTTTAGATATCAAAGCTGATGCTTTTGGCCATTTGGGTTGTATTTTAGCCCTCGTCTGCCCTTGATCGACAACTGTATTCTGATGGAAACAAGATTCATGTATTGTTCAGGTTGTAACACTGGAAGACGTTGTGGAAGAGATTGTTGGAGAGATTTTTGATGAGAATGATTCAAAGGTTGGTGTGTTTTGCTGTGTGAACTCTCGGTCTTTGCTCTACCAAAGCAATTCATGAGCTTCCAACTGACGAAAATTCGCAATGTTTTCGTTTGGAAAACCCTTGTAAATCCCCATGCGTTAACCACTGGAATTGGAATTTTTGAATGCAGGAGGAGATTAGAAAGAAAACGGGTTATGTGGTTCAGAGGGCAGATGGAGTTTTTGACGTTGATGCAAATACGTCCGTAGAGGACCTGAGGGAGGCTCTAGAAATTAAACTGCCGGAGGTTAGTTTCTTGTCAAAAGTATTAGAATCATGCGGTATTGTGAACTGAATGTCATGATGGAGGGTTTTTTTGAATTGTTGCGGTTTCTCACTCTAGACATTTGAGTTCGGTGTTGACACATGCAATGTATTGGTGTTATATGTTTGATAACAGGGTTCAAACCACTACGAGACTGTATCAGGTTTTGTGTGTGAGGCGTTTGGCTATATTCCTCGCACTGGCGAGAGTACCAAAATCACACTCCGAAAGGCAGATGCTGAAGAGGGTGAGAGACGTGATGGCGAGCATCAGGGTGAGCATC
This sequence comes from Pleurozium schreberi, assembly GCA_006891605.1. Taxonomy (NCBI): domain Eukaryota; kingdom Viridiplantae; phylum Streptophyta; class Bryopsida; order Hypnales; family Hylocomiaceae; genus Pleurozium; species Pleurozium schreberi. Next base: position 150,293 of record VACF01000283.1, on the reverse strand, counting down.
AGGAAGATCGCCGGGAGAAGGAGAAGGAGAAGGAGAAGTTTCAAAAGTATCGTCTGGAGGTATCGACCATAAATGTGTACCAGACAAGCTTATGACGTTTTATCTTTCGATTTACCTTATTCTTGAGGATATCCCTTTTAATCCAAACTAAACTGATCCTTTCATGCATTGCAGATTCTCGCCGGCAATGCTCGTAAGGTAGGGTCCGTGCGGTTTGAGAGGTTGGAGGGCACCACTCAGAGTCGGGAGGAGTCTGAGAGGAGCTTCCCCCGCACTTTGCATGCGGATAGGTGTGTGGATACTGAATCCCCACCCCCACCCCCACCCCCCTCAAATATCTAATTTTAGCGTGTAAATTATCAGTAAGAAACACTTTTTTTTGGAGACATTTTTAAAAATTTGTATTGCAGCTGCATTACTTCTTTTCTTTTCTTTTCATTGCTTCTTGCGTTGGGCTTGCGCTTGCACAAGTCTTCTGTTGGTATTCTTCTGTTGGTATTATGTAATTGCACGTTAGATCACGATCTTCAGGGATCGACAGGAATGGATCGTTTCATCTTATTTTATATTATTGAACTGTCGATTAGTTTATAGTAGTAGCGATATATTTGTGCATCCTCAAAGTGAAAGACATTTGTTAAACAGACCTGCCGTTGAAGATGTTCGCTGGCAAGATCCTGAAGAGGGCAACAGTTCAGAAGAGGATGTCGAGGAGGAGGAGGAGGAGGAGGGATGCATACCTGACGAGGAAATTCTAGATGGGCCCAAAATTTATCTACCCGGGACTGTACGTTGCAGTGATGGTTTGGGCTTCTCAATGAGTAGCCAAGACTGGGACTTGGAGTCCGTTGAGGAAACCCTGAAAGAAGGSCTGGAGACAGACGGTGAGACMGATGGGAGCACTGCAACTGTTGTGGCCAGTTTGACAGACAAGTGGGAAGAAGATGAAGCTCAAGTGGAGAGGCGTCGGAACCGAAGGCGGAAACAGTCTGCCGAGGCTGCCTTGGAGCTTGACCGGCATCGTTCAAACCAACATAGATAAAAAATTTCATCAACTCATCAGGGGGGGCAGGATGGAGAGAATCCATCCGATTCTGAAATCCAATTACACATATTTTTTGGAAAGGTAAAAAAAAATTATCTTCTGTCTGTCTCTCATTAACTAAAATTCATTTTTTATACACAACAAAACCCTACCCTTCTTATCTATCTTAGACTGAGTTTGTTTGCATCTGTAGCAATATGAATTTGTACACTGAGAGCCTACAAATCAATTCTATAGCTAAGTCATGAAGCAGTGCTCAGAATCTAGTTAGTAGTCCCTGGACGGATTTTCCTAGAAGACGACTGAACCTTTTGTGGTCCTGCTTGTTTATATTTTTTGGGTCCGACTTCTGTATCATACTCAAATTTGTTCGGCGACGCATAGCGTTTGTAACTCTGATTTGACTCGAAATTCAATAGTTTTTTCTGAGAACTTGTCTGTGAACAGAACTAGGATGTGACTACAGAATTTTTTTCAAAAAACACAATATTTATTACAGATTGAAAACTAGGTCCAAGTGGAATCATTTCTGAAGTTGAATCATTATTATTTGTTTGTTGAAAAAACGGAAAACCTGCCTTATATACGTGGCAGCTTGCTGTTGTACAAGGAGTGCGTTGATGTGCTCTAAGGTAGACTGCTCTTAAAAGCGCCCATGCTCTAAAAGCCATCATGGCACAGAGGTACATTTAGCTTTCTTCAATGTACCAGCAGTGTACATTTCAGGAGGTGGTCGCTTTTAGTGACCACTGCATTTACAACTTCAAAAATTTGTAACTAATTTCTTGAAGGTCCAAAAAATATGAAACGACTTGGGTTAGCTTGCTAATTCCATTCTTCTTCCTATGGAAATTTACTGGAAATTATTTCAAGGAGTTTTGCTTCTCTGAAAACACAATCTGGACGCTTAAAGAGCATTCTACCTTACATGTTTTTAAACTTGATTGATCATCGGTAATGTTGCCGTGGTTTGAAGGGACTTCTTAGTGCTCAAATCATTTATGAAACTCCTATCTAACTTAAGGGAGAGGCACCCAATGGCGACCCTGTACCCAATGCCGTTCAATTCTAGAGAGCATAATCATTTCAAACTATAAATGTAGGTAGGCAATACATGGCTTATTTCTTCGACCTAAAATAATAAGCAATCTACAATCCAGCTACATTTACCTTCTAGAATGAATGCATGACCTAGAAAGGGACAGCATTGGGTACATGGACGCCATTGAATGCCTCTCCCTTAGGTTTTGAAGTTCTTGACTGTAGCTTTTCAAGGCTGGAGGCTGGGTAAGTTAAGGTTTGCTTGAGCAGCACGGAGAAGACTGTTGTGACTTCCTCCATAGCATATCCCAGCAAATACTGTGCTGTATATGTTATGTGCTGTGTAACGGCTTTTGCCGTTTCCTAGCTACACCGTGACACATGGCCCTAAAATTCTAAATAGTGTGCCTTTTCATTTGTGACCAATGAGTTGGGAGGTATCAATAGCCTTTATGGTCATGGATCTTGACTAATTCATCAGGACCCATGAAATGAAAATGATGTGGCCCGACTCTTCGGTCACAAAGTGTGTACATATGACCTGTCCTATTGTAGATATCTACAGTGCAGGTTTTTTTGTAAGATAACCTATTTGCAACGTGTTTTTAAAATTGACCCATATTCTTGCCTTAAAATGTACAACCTCTAAGGTGGGTACACCCAAAAGTGCAATTGACCTTAAAGTGCCATCTACAATCCGTGTACATTTCCAAAATCAGTCATGTACACAGATTGTAGATGGCACTTTCGGAAACAAACTTTGACCCTTAATAACTTTTGCATATTGTATCCAAATGCTGTGTTTTTTGATGCATTGGACTGTGCTTTCATTTGCCAACAAGACAATATAAAATTTTGGTCCTAATAATAGTAACTAGACACGATACCAATTTGTGGCGCTTTTGGGTGTACCCACCTTATTCATGTTCATGACAGCCTAGTTTGGGGTTTGGGTACACCTACACTAAATAGTGAAATCATGTCGCCCCTCACTAATTTCTCGACCTTTCACATTATATAATTATTTATTGCTACTATACAAGAATGCACTACTTTTGAATTACTTATTGGTGTAGTTGGACTCACAAACCTCTGTGTGTATTAATGGAAATATTTGTAGAAATATTTGTTAGATTTGATGACTTGTAGAATAACTTTCTTGGAGTAAGGCAACCTAATTTTGAAATAAACATAGTTTATTCATTCCCTCTCCCAAAAATACATGCTAATAAGAGAATCTAAAAAATTCTCAACTTCCTTGAAAGCCTCCAATACAATTTATACATTGTTTGTGTTGAATAGAAATTATGTGATGGTGTTTTAATAAAAGTCACAAAGAAGTGACCAAAAACGTGCAGTTCTCTTGTAATTTGGACTCCAAAAGTGTCCAATTTGATACCAAGTATGTAGTACTACGTACCACTCAAGATTTTTCTACTCATTACCACCAATCTAAGCGTGACACATGGCACCGTTTGTATGAATGGAGATACATATCTCAATTTTTTTTCTCATTGGAAGACTCTTCAATGATTTCAACCACTCAAAAAGTGACACATGAGAGTGAGTCATCTATATGAACATAGATCGTTTTCCAAAGAGTACCACAAGACTCTTCAATCATTGCAACCAATCTAACAGTGACACGCAACATTCTAAAATTCCAGCCATTGAAAGAAAGAGGTCAGTTCTCAGCCATACRGTATCTGACACCTGTGTACAGAATTTGGTAAAAAAAATTGGTCACTCGTCAGTCAAGGTGGACTGAATTCAAGTTGTGCACCACCGCATCCGTTTGTTTACAAAAAAAAAAAAAGTTGTGCACCACCACCCTTAAAAATTTTAATCTATAAGAAAAAAATCCAAGAAAGGGTTTTGATTGGTCCAAAAGGATAAATCAGAACCAATACTTAACCCTTGACGGACGGCCTAGTGCCCGTGGAAATCATCAATTTTGATACAGTGGAAATCATCAATTTTGATACAGTGGAAATCGCTAGTTTAAAAAAAATCCAAAAGTAGTCATTGGAAGTCAAAGTACTGTAGAAGATCTTCCTTTTCCACCCTTAATTTCGTAGATGAATAGTTTCACTGTTGTGCACACAATTTTATTCTCTGTCATTCATCGGACGCAAAATGTCCACCTCGACGTTCAAGGATTAATCCTTGCAGGACGAGGTAGACGTTTTGCAGCCTTTGGATGACAAAAAACTCATTTGATGAGTGGATACTCGCCAATTTTCATCCATTCTTTTGGTGAAAGTGATCACAAGTATCTCAATCATCATGGAAAGTCAAACTTAGTGTCTTTAATTGCTTCCATATTTTAGGTAGGTCTAATTTTATGAAGATAGTAAAGATTTTCACACAAAAGTGTTTTGTGCCACTCGCTACCCTTCTCACAATTTTTGAATGGGTAGCATTAGGTATTGATTTTTACAGTTTTTCCAAAGCTAAACATGTGTGTAAACAATGTTTTTTCCCCTCAATCAAGCACTACATATTGCACCCCGCCTTTCCCTGTGGTGATAGGTCCGTCCTTTAAGGGTTAATAAGGGACAATTTACAAATTAGAGGGGTTGGGCAAATTCCTTTTTCCCGCTTTTTGTCCAATCACACGTGAAGATTTTTAGCCTTTTGTCCAACCACATGACTCTCCAATCACCGACCTCCTCTAGGTGTAAAGTGTCCCTTATCTAAGCTTATTTATTCACAAGCTTTTTTTAACCCTTCCTCCTCGTGTCGTTTCATGATAAGTCCTTCCATTACAAGTTTTATTTTATCTTTCATTTTCTAAACAAAATGAATGGAAATCAATTTCATTTGATTGCCAGCGAGTTTGCCCACACTCRTTTCAATTTGTGCCTGACTGAGAAAAAAAAAWTTWWAAATTTAGACTGCAAAATTATTGGCAAATGGGGTCAGCTTTTTYCTCCTTCTGGTTGGTCAAAGTCTGCCTTCTCCATTCATATATCTGCCAGGTGTCATATCTGGAGATTCATCAATCAGAAAGACTGTCAGCAACAATTGGTAAGTGACGCAGTATTTGAATAGTGTGAGATCCCTCACACTATTTGGATGAACATTGGAATAACATTGGATGAATGTGACCAGTGTYATAATGTCACTCACCAAGTGAGTTTTTTGTCATCCAAAGGACACAAAACGTCTGCTGCAGGGTTCAAGGGTTAAGGGTTAAATGATCAGTATGGTGCTTCTACCTTACACAATGGGAATTTTTGTATGACTTTATGGACAAACACACTCCTTAATGGAGGGAGCTTGTTTTTTTTATCATCAGTTTTCTCTCTTGAACCTGAGTGGACTGTAAGCCATAAAAGCAACACACATGCCCATGTGAAATTTTTGGAAAAGTCCAAGCGGTCAAACCATCATAGAAATGGAAAACTTTGACTACTTTAAAGATTGTATAATAGTATCCAACTTTCTACTTTTCCTATTGTATAACTTATGTTTCTTTTTTAATTTGAAACAAGTGATATTGTATGTTTATTAGTGTAGATTAGTACAGTGTGGCTGGGCTAACTTACTACTACTAAAGTTCATACTGGAGGTTCCTGTAGTTCTGGTGTACAGGACAGGTACTGTACAAATAAAACAARGGCACACGCCTATTATTGGAGTTACTTTGTCCGTAGCATTAAATGCAAGGGGCAGACTGGGCGGGGCGAGRGAATCGTTAGAAGGGATTGGAGAAAACCCAAAAAGTTCCTAAATTTGGCACCTTTCAATTCACATTGAGACTTAGAGCGAACTTCTATATTATATTTTGTAGGAATATATTATGTTTTGTAGGAATGGGAAAGAAAATTTGAGTTGTGAAGAGCTAGAATTGCCTTTGCCGAAGCGAACCATGCTTAATTTTGACTTTTTTCTAAAATTCTAGACAAAATTGTACTCCCACTATTTATGAGAGTCTATTGCATTAGAATTCTTGTTTTAGCACTTTAAAAATTTGCAATCTATTCATTTGTAGTTGAAGAAATGCATTCTAAGAGAACCATCACTTCCATTGACTACTACCAAGACCCCACAAAAAGTTTTTCAATAGAATAATGGGAATCGTGCTGAATTGTTTACAATAAATATTTGTATAGGTATCAGATGTTAGATGGTGAGGGGAAACCTAATTTCACTATTTAGTGTACACTAAATAGTGAAATCAGATTGCCTTTGCAATTAGGTTCCCTTACCCCCAAAAAATCACTCTAAAAGCCATCAACTTCAACAAAAGAATTCTAAAAATACTTCCATCTATACACATTGAGGTTCATGACCTCCAACTTAGAGGAATTATAGTTGATTCAACCCCTAAAGGACCAATATGCATTTTTTTGGCTACATAGTGATTTTGGGCAGGTATGTGTGATAAGAGATTTCCATATTTTTGACCCAAATTGTAATAGGAGGTGGGGACAAAGAATATCTTTCATATGCACTAGAGTTCATGACATTTGTAAATATGAGTCAAAAGTTATGACCTAACATGTTACTTTTTTTGTAAATGGGCAGTCCGATAGATAAGAAAAAATCACTTTTTTCATAAATAAAAAATTTGAAATTGGTTTTCTTGAGTTATACATTCGCGGAAAGCTTTGAATCATTCCATTTTAATCAATGAGTCAACAATAATGAGGATTTTTTGTTTGAGAGTAGTTATGGAATCTCTACTCTAAAATAAACTTTAAAATCCTTTATCTTACTAAGTTTTCAATATTTTTGGAAAAAAATAAAATTATAGAATGTAGATTGTTCATTACAACATTGCAACTGTTGGGATTAGCATTTTTTCAATTCCATAATTAAATTCTTAATAATTTAGTATTTTGAGCCATTCTCTACTACAATCTACTTATCATCTTTTCCTTTATGTTGTACAATTCCAAATGATCCAAAAAATTTCAAGAATGTAGCCAACTTGTCTAGGAAAAAAATCAAAAGCAGCACCACCATTTTGGCCTATTTTTTATATAGAAAAGTGTGCTTGTGAAGTGCAGCTGTGCTGTTTTTTGCAAGGTCCAAAAAAAACTTTTACTAATTTTGAATGCTTATATCTTGCAATCCATGATCTGGAAATTTTAAAATTTTTTACCACATGTTTTGAAATCAGCATACTACAAGATCGTACGGTTACATGTGTCAAAAAGTCTTCTTTTCAAAAATTTGGTACTTGTACTAAAAATGGCAGATTTGGAGCAATTCCAGTAAAATATAGTCATGGAACTTTAGGGATTAAAAGTAGTTTACTTTTTGTATAAGATAAAACAACCTATTGTGGTTAGAATTTTGAGTGTGCCCTCATGCCATTTCTGAAATTTTTCAAATTTGTTCCATGTAAAGACAGGTGTGAGAAATAGTGAGAGCAATTGATATTATATTTTTCAGACAAAGCATGAATTCGTTATGAATTTTTGAAGTGATTTACCCAAAAGAGTCAATAGGCTATTTGGTAACCAACAAAAATTGTATCTAATATGATCATCTTCATCACCTAAAGTGGTCACAATAATTTTTAAAAGGGAAGGCCTCGAAAAGTCACTTCCTACAATGATTTACATTGAAAAAGTAGGTGCTCCTAATGAGGTCACTAATCACTTCATGGGAGACAGATTAGACATTGATTATGGTTTGAAGAACCATCATGGGTCATTAGGTGTCCATTGTTAGCAAAAGTTATGGCACAAAAAGCCCTTTTTTAGTTCGGTAGGCAGAAATCAACTTTTAAAAAACTTCAAATAAATTTTAAATTTGTATATTTTCTACATAGGAAGCTTTGATTCATTCCATTTGGATTTGTTATGCAAAAGTTATGGACAATCTTAGATTTCGGGCAATAAAGCATCTTCTAGAAAAAATAACTTGTAGGATTTCTGACCTCGATTTTCAAAATTAAAAAAAAAAAAAAAAAAACTTCACAAGGTTAAGATCTCTTTCTAGAACAATCTCACTATCAAGATTAGTGTATTTCAATTCCATCTTAGAACTATTAACAATGTAGATTTTCCTTCAATCTTGAACCTACTTCTACATAACAATTCTTTAATGAGTGAAAATTAAATGTCTTTTTGTTGAATTTTTTTTCCTAGATTTTCAACTCAGTTTTTTATCATATAAAAAAAGAAATTCAAAATCAACAGAGAAAAAATCATAAGTTATGAAGGTTCACAACCAAAAAATGTAGTTGAACAGGCTACAAAATAAACTTGTTTCCTTCCCTTTAAATGCAAATATCTTGCAATCTACGCGGCCAAAGTTTGTGAAATTTCTTCCACACATTTTTATGCAAGTCTAGTACAAGATCCTATGGTTAGATATGCCAAAAAAAAAATTTAATTATTTTTGGCTCTTTGCTTTAGAAATGGCAGTGATTTTTGATGAAAAAAAGGCCCCGGGACTTTAGGGGTTAAGATTAGACTGCCTTATTAGTGTAGCTGAGAGCCCAGTCTTCCAGATACCATACAGTCCAACTTTTGTGTAGGAAAGTGAGCTGGCGGCAGCTGGTTGGACCTCTTTCATTGACGAAATGATACCATTGTACAACGGATGGACCAATACAAAAGAATATTCTTCTGGGAACCCGCTCAAAGGCAATGAATCAGTCCACTAATAAGCTTACTAGTACGACAATCCTATAGACTCTGTCCCCAGTTCTGTGTCATACCCAAGCATGTAATAAATCACCACTTTTTGCTATACTGTGCCTAGTTACTATTATTAGACTTGTTGAATTTTCTTGTTGTCAAGTGAAAGGAGGTTACAACGCACCAAAGAACATGGCATTTATATATTGTATGCAAAAGTTATGAAAGGAGGTTCCAACGCACCAAAGAACATGGCATTCATATATTGTATGCAAAGTTATGAAAGAACAAAGAATTTTTGGGTAGATGTTCAAATATCGTCTTTTCAACAGACATACATATTGGTTTTGGAGATGTACACATAGTAATGATGATGGTGGTTTTAGGCAGGATTTGATTTGGGGAATATCCACCTTATTGCAAGGGGTTCTAACTCTAATTTTTTCTCCTCGAGAAAACACTAAAACATGTTATTGCCACCAATGCTCAAATTTGAAAAAAATTGATTTCAAATTTCAAATTAGAGACCCTCGATTAGAGAAGTAGAGACATACTAAAATATCCACCCACAAAAATTTGGAAAATTATTTTCATCTATCTAGCAAGGCAAAAAAAACGTTGAGGTGGGCCCACCTTGCAAAATTTGAGGTGCGATTTGGAACTTTTTTGATGGAAAGACTTTTTCTTAACCCTTTAAGGATTTGGGCCATGAAAATTGATGTAATGACTTAGAAAAAGTTTAGATAGTACACTAGGAAGTAAGTTAGAATCAAGTGACTTTCATATATATGAAAGAAATCATTATGCATATATTTTTTTGAAAATATACTAACAAAAATCTGAAATTGATACCTGCTAAGTGACCTTCTCAAATGACTCATGCTTAACCTATGAAGTTGTTGGGGGACCAAAATGGTTCTTGTTTAATTTTGGACAAGGCTCCACTAGAACATTTTATCCCTTAATTTTATTGAAATTTCTACAGAGGTGGAATGATGGAAGGGAATAGTGAGGATGATTGAGGTTTTTGAAGTATTGCTCAATTATTATTGTTTAACTTTTAATGTATTCATGTTCATGAAGAATTTTTTTGAATGCAAATTCTTCCTATAAACCTAGTAATATAACTTTCATGTACATATATGTTTGTATGCATTTTTTTAATAATCAATCAATGTTTTGGCTTGTAAAAACGCAATTTTTGTAATCATTGAAGGATTGTAGGCAGTATTTTGCTACTTGAAGGCTATTGAGGGGGCATTGACATTCAAGGGACATCGCTTGAAATTCCATCTAGAATGTCATGAAATTGTGTTTTTAATTCTCATTTCAAAAAATAACCTCCTAGTTTATATTATTCTTATACCAAATTCCATTGTTTGGATTGTGAAACAATGCCCTTTTAAAGATTTTGGTAGATTTATTTTTGTGTCTTATTTTTTTGTCAAAGGATTATGGTTGTTTAATAGGTGCAAGAATTTTTTGAAGTGGACTTGAGTTGTGAATTTTGGAGCGGTAGTTTAAAATCCATGTACATAACACAAGAATCTTCAAACTAAATTCTTCATAAACAAATTTTCATGGAATTCAACAATTCCAAGCTTGAAATATACACTTTAAAATTAAAATGCAATAAAGGAAAGTATACCAAAAAAATTCATTTTGTGAGAATTAGTCGTTAGATGTTGATTATTTATTTGTATGATTATTCTCTATGAGTGCTAAATGCACCTCTTCAAGCATTTTACAAAAAACAAAAGTTCCAACTAATTGATGTTAGTTGACATTGAAATAGCCTTAGCATGATGCATTGATCACATAGATAATCTTGTATCATGTGCCTCAATTATACCATTGCTAAAATAACCATTCATTATCATTTGCAATATAATGAAAATGCTCATGAATATTTTCTTTGTTTCATATAAACAACATGCTTTATTATAGTCAACTCTAAATATCCTATAAGTTATTAATGTAAGTTTATATTTTTTGAGGAGAAATGTAATTTTTGTGTTTGTAATTGTTATGTTTTCTTATAATTACGGCTTTGAAAGAAATAGATATCAAATGTCAATTCTTCTTGTTCACCTTTTCACTCTTTCTAACTACTTAAACAATCATTCTTATAGATATTTTTTTTTATTAATATTCATTAATAAATCTAAACTAAACTAAAAAGTAGATTTTATGTAAGAGTTTCAAAACATTATTTTTTATTTAATAATCGTGATTCTATGCATGCACTTAAACACAAGTAAAATGGTGGTCTTTGGATACCAAGGAATAGTTCAAGAGTGTGGTGCCCAAGGCCCACATTGGGCAAGATGAACCAACATGGGCCTTGTGCACCATGCTTTGGCACTATTCTTTGGTGCCCAAAGACCATCCTTTCTACAAATGAGATATTTCCCTCAATCTTTGACTATGTCTACATCTTTAACAATTGGAGATTACAAGAATTTTTATTTTGCTACACAATAGTTGAAATTGAAATAAAATGATGTAAATCCCTAATCACAAACTTATTTTAAAATTTGACTTAATGGAAAGCTAGAAGAACTCTCCACTCTACATCAATGTCTTTAAAAAAAAAAACTTTTAAAACTTATATTCATATAAACTTTCACAGAATTGCAATAATTCATTTTCATTGATAAAATTAGCTTTTGAGGGACATGAACTTCTCTTGTAACCTTCATTATTACTTTCTTAGTACCAGTGTAAACAACCAACTTGAACAAATGTTCCATGTATCCTCAATATATCCAATACAAACTCCATTTTTGACTTTGGCGGAAATGTACTAGTACTACTATGTAAAAGATGAGGATATCGTAAGTTCTAAAGATCAAAGTAGAATTTCAAAATGATATCCCATCAAAATTGGTATGAACAAAAGCTAGTATAAACAAAATGAAGATTTAGTACCGGATTTCCAAAATTGTCTTTATGGGTACAACATGTAGCCACCTAGCTAGTAACTTATATAGTAGAACCTCTCTAAGTTGGCCCTCCATAAGAGCATCCCCACAGCGGGCACTGCGAGGGTGAAGAAAAGGCCATGCATGGCCAATTTTTGCATACATGTAGACGGTGAAATGGAGAATGATGGTCGTGGTGCAGTAAGTGTTGTGGCTCAGTTTATTAGGTACAGTGCGATATGTATTGCCCCACTTCAAGACTACGTCTTTGTGGCCTACGCCGTAATTCTAGTAGCCTAATGAAGACTGCACGTTGACATTGTACGACGTGCCATACTACCTTCCTCGTTCTCTGCACTTTTTTCTTTTGGCGCCCTTGTTGTAGCGAGTTGCTATAGGGCAGCCAAGCCACACACGCGTCGGCCAAGCTACTTCAACATGCCAAACTGACCCTCGCTAGGCCTCTCCTCTGGGCCAACCGTGGGGATGCTCCAAGCCAATAAACCTCTGCAAGCCAATGTCTCATCATACCAATCCCCGATTGGACCACATTACAAAGGTTACAAATACATGTGACCCTCTCTAAGCCAATAAACCTCTATAAGTGAATGTGTCAAACCGATCCCGGACCTATTGGATAAGAGAGGTTATCTGTATCTCTGCTACAAGCCATATAAAAACTCCTCACAACTAAAGTAGGAGGTCGATAATAAAAGTGTCCCTTTAAGCATGCGTACTTCACCAATGATAACCTAGAAGATTGTCACTCACTACAAGATACGGGACGCATTTAGAACTTGGTCGGTTATGGACCTCCTACCTTCCTGAAACCACGCACACCAATCCCACAAGCTACGTACTAATAAAGTTTATAAGATAATATAAAGTTTATATGAGTCCCACACAATGCCAAGTTGCCAACTGCAAATTAAACCCTTTGAATTCTCACATCAAAAGAATGTTCTGGAAAGCCTGAATTTGCGCACGCACACAAAGACCACAATGATGCTTGATAACGAGACCCCAGTCAGCAATTGAACTGAAGCCACTTTTTTTCAGCCCAAATCGGGGCAGAAAATATTATAAACTCACCAAAGTCGTTGAATGGACCATCCTATGTCAGATTGCTGGCTTTGTGGGATAGAGCTATATGACTCATCCAAGAGCACATCCGGATCTAGAGAAGAAGACGAAGAAAAGGTTAATCTATCAAGACAAGTTTGTGATTTTGCGTGTCGAAACCAAARTGTTCTTTTGTCATATTGATTCATCTTTCATGTGTTTTAAGAGAAAAGTTTCACTAGTATAAAGGAAGGGAGAACAATAAATCATGCCCATGAAATGGGCCCCTCATGCTAGATTTACCGCAAGGAAAAATGCAATATTTTTTTATTTTTTGCACAACTTATTTTTTGCAATTTCTGAATTCAGATTTGCAATTGGAGACCTCAAATTAGATATGAAAGGTAGAGAACATACCCTAGTGACGGCTCAATATAGGGGGCTTATTTTCACTTTTTTCCTCAAACTTACCTTGCGGGGCCCATTTCATGGGCACGATTCAGTGTCATGCAAAAGGAAGGAAGTCTTGAAAACCAAGCTTTACACATAATCGCAAAAACTTTGTTGCTTTGGGGGACATCCATGGGACATCATATGGAACACCCATATGGGGTTTGACTCAAATCTCTAGTTATGTAGCTTGGTGTAAAGAATCTCTCTTCTATGTGAATTATGAGATACAACTTGATAAAGTTTTGTTAGTTTTTTTTATTGGCAAGGTAGAACAACCTGTTGTGGTCAAATGACCTCGTAGTCGACACTTAGGAAATGATCCTATTATGGGGGTTTTTGTAAGAGAGATTTGAGCTACAATCAATGTTTTTCATGACAATAGTGGAGTGATTAATGATCTCATTAGGAACTTCAAACTTTTTAATGAGAATGCATCCTAAGAAATGAATTTTTTGGCCTCCCATATTAGAAGACATTGTGACTACTTTAGGTAGGAAGATGAGTATTATGGATTCAGATTTTGTTGATTTTAAGGTAGTCTAATGCTCTTTTGGGCCATTTTGCACTAAACACTTCAAAAATTAATACTTTGTCAAGAAAATATAATTTCAATTGTTCTTGCTATTTCTTATGCTTATTTTAAAGTGGAAAAGTAATTGAGGCCAAACTCCTTATTCTGTCCACAATGAGCTATTTTACCTTAGTCCTTTGGCCAACAACTATGGCAAGGACTCCGTGGCTTTTGAATCCAAATTTTTCAAATTTTATCTACAACCGCATTCTCATTGCATGATGTAATTAAAGTTTCGTTGGAGTGGATAGAGCTTCATGGTCACACGTTTTTTGTTTTGTTTTTTAATATGTGTTTGTAATATAGGAATTGTAATTGTAAGGCTAGCATAGATTAAGAATTTTATAATGAGAGTATATATATTTTTTCTACATGAGGAAAGTTGTTGCATCCTAAGTGTGTAATTAAACCAAATTTCAAAAACTAATTGATAATAAATAAACAACTTATTGGAATTATCAACAATATTAAATGCCATTGTTTGTGCATAACATTCTTCAACTAGTTGGAAGACTATGGCCTTAGAAAGAAACCATATATAGACTTACTTCCTCTTATTAGAATGAGATAGAAAATATAGAATAGATTATGAAAGAATCAAATGACTTTATGTAAATGAAAAACTAATTGTACCAAAGCACTAAGCTCAAGATCAATACCTATATGGTCCCCACACCTAGACAAGCATTGCTATGCACAAAATTTTTATATTATCAAGTTTTGGTTCTATAGTCAAATAATATCTAATTACATATTATCACAGTTATAAAAATAATGAACTTTCTAAGTTTGACAATTATAACTTAGCATTTCGATTATTAAATCTAGGAGAATATACATAGGTGTAGATCAAGAATTAACTCCTAAAGTTCCATGACTGTTTTCACCAAAACTGCTCCTAAATTGCTATTTTTAGTACAAATATCAAATTTTTGAAACAAAACTTTTTTAGACACATGTAACTATAGGATCTTATAGTATGCTGACTTGAGAACATGCCGTAAAAATTCCAGAAATTTCCACCGTGTGGATTGCAAGATATAAGCCTTCAAATTCTTTAAGATCATTTTTTTGGCCCAGCAAAAAACAAGGCAGCAACACTTCAAAAGCTCACTCTTCTATAAAAAAAAATGTCCAAGATGGTGGTGCTTCTTCGGATTCTTTTTCCTTAACAAGTTAGCCACATGCCTGAAAATTTTCAGATCATTTGGAATTGTACAACATACAAGAAAAAAATAGTAAGTAGATAGTAGTAGAGAATGATTCAAAATACTAAATTGTTAAGAATTTAATTATGGAATTGAAAAATGCCAATCCCAATTGTTGAAATGTCGTAATACACAATCTACATCCTATAATTTTTTTTTTTCCAAAAATATTGAAAATTGAGTAAGATGAAGGACTTCAAAGTTTATTTTAGAGTAGAGAATCTATAATTGCCCGCAAACAAAAAATCCTCATAACTTATGACTCGTTGATAAAAATGGAATTGATTAAAAGCTTTACATGTATAGATAACTCTAGAAAATCAATATCAAATTTACTTTTCCGAAAAAAGTGATTTTTTCTAATCTGCCCGAACTGCCCATATACAGAAAAAGTAACATATTAGGCCATAGCTTTTGACTTGTATTTCCAAATGTCATGAAATTTAGTGCATATGAAAGATATTCCTTGTCCCCAACTTCTATTAAAATTTGGGCCAAAATATGAAAATCTCCAGACCACATATACCTGTCCAAAACTGCTATGTAGCCCAAAAACGCATGCCGGTCCTTTGGGGATTAAGGGGTAGGGAATTCGGTGGTGTCTAGGGATAAATCAGAGAGGGAGTAGAAAAGTCAAGAAGATAATCAAGTACTACTATAGTACCTTTTCAATTTGGGCAACCTCCACCAAATATTTAATAATAGTTAGCTTTTAGTTGTTGCATTTAGAAAGGATTTTCAACAATTTTCATCATCTTGAATATTGAATTAATAAAATATTTGGCAATTGTACACGTATCTAGTAAAACATGCTAATAGGTACAATATTTCTTTTACAAGAATGAATGACCACACTTAGATTTGTTTTACAAGAGAATCATTTAAACATAGTCTAATTAATTTGTGGGGATTTCTTGTATGCATGGTTTCATTATTCAAAAAATATATATAAAGCTCATTGAGAGTGTATTTAAAATGGCTTAAATTGCTTGAATTTCAAGCAATTGGTATTGGTAATTTTCAAGATTTTAGGCAATTATCATTATAATTTCCTAAAATTACGAATTGTTTAAAAAACAATTAATTTTTGTAGAGATTGAAAAGGTACCAGGGTACATTTGTTTTAAAAAATAAATAAAAAGAATGCCTTAGTATTTGTCAAAGTGCATTGAAAAAAAGAATTTTGAATTGGATCATTAATTGTGCAAACTCTCCATCACTTTGATTCACTACTAGAAAATGGGGGTATAAATGACTTGTCCACAATGACTGCACCGGCAACAACGACTGCATAATAGTCATTGTGTAGTTGTTTTGAAGTCATTGTTGTTGGTGCAGTCATTGTGGACAAGTCATTTATACCCTCATTTTCTTGGCATTAATGCTATGTATTATGGAAATATTTTCATATGAACACCAACTAAAGTTGGTCCAACATGTTTTAGATCTTTCAAAGCATCTCTTGCAGTGTAGCCCAAAGGCATCAAGATTTGGATTAAAAATTGAGCAAACTCTTGTTAGTTTGAATGCTATATGTGATGGTAATATTATCATATCAACATCAAATACAAGAATATTTGGAAACATACTTTCCCAATGTAGCTCAAAGACATAAGACTTCAATCATGAATTGAGCAAAACCTATGTTAACCCCTAATCGACCAAATTGCATTTTATTTTGGCAAAATAGCAATTTTGGGGAATTCCCCTATAAATGGCATTTTCATTTTATTTCCTAAAATTTTCACACAACATATGCCCAAGGAGTAGCTACAAGGTATAGCAATTTCAAGAACTTTTGACTACAAGGTTAAAAAATTATTGTATGATATGTAATTTTTGGTGCTCCTCATGTAGCTCAAAAGAATGCCTTTAAAAAAAATTCAAAATTTCTTTCCTAGATTTGTGTATATGTGGAATGCTTTGAATTGTTCCATATTAATTAGCAAGATGAAAGTTACGAGGAGTTGTAGGTTGTAGGTAGTTATAGAATCTCTATTCTAAAATAAACTTTCAAGTCTTTCATTTAACTCAATTTTTAGTAGTTTTGCAAAAAAATAAAATTATTGTATGTAGATTGCTTATTATAACATTGCAATCATTGGAATTGACACACTACAAGAGAAAGGGATGTTTTAAGTATAGTCCTAGAGATAAGATTTTAAGTAATGACCTATAAGGAGTCTTTTAAGTAAGAATTTACTAAAAATACATGTCTTCCAAGTAAAATTTTACTTAAAAGACATGTGTTTTTAGTAAAAACTTACTTAAAAGACTCTTTACAAGTCATTACTTAAAACCTTATCTCTAGGACTATACTTAAAACACCCTTTTTTCTTGTAGTGACATTTTTCAATTCAATAACTAAATTCTTTAACAATTTAGTATTTTGAATCACACTAAGTACTTCTTTCTACTCATTTGTTTTCAAGCATGAATATAAAATTTTTTTGTTGAAATTTTCTTATATGGAGGGTAACAAGTTGTAGGATCTACACATTTTTATGTAAAAAGTTTGAAAGATGAAGCCTAACCATTTGAGAAGAGTTGAGAATATTTAGTTCTTTTTTTAAATCCAAGTGTCATGATCTTGCAATTGGTAAGATTTCCTATCCTGGAATTTTAGGATATTCTAACAAATTAACTAAGAGATTATGTGGTTGGTTTGTTAACCCTGAAAGGACTATGTGTACCCTCGAGGGACTTTGAGGAGTTTGGGTAGGTACCTAATATCTCAATTTTTGATGAAATTTTTTGAAACTTTCTCATTAGGTGGAAAAACTTATTATCTTTATGGAAATATAATTTTTATTTCAATCAGTGCTTGGGAGCAAAAGTTATGCCATCTTAAGCATAATTTTCATCTTGCTGGACAGAAAAAAAAAATCCACGAAAACTTAAAATTAAATTTTTAAATTTTTTTTCCTAAGAAATATTACTTTGGTCTACGTGTAAAGCTTTGATTCATTCCATTTGGATTAGTAATGTGAAAGTTATGAACAAAACTTGTTTTTCGGGCAATTTGAGCATCTTCTAGATAAAATAATTTGTAAAATTCATTTTTGAATGCAATTTTCACAATTTTTCAAAAAAACATTGTTTGATAAGGTTAAGTTTTTTTGCTAGAACAACCATTGGGATTATTGACTTTCAATGCCCTCTTAGAGCTATTAACAATTTAGTGTTTTTTCCAATCTTGAACATACTTCTACTTGACAATTTTTTAAAGAGTAAAAATCAGGTTTATCCTTCAAATTCTTTTTCCTAGACTTTCAACTCAATTCTTCAACACAAAATTTTTAAAAGTCAATGTCAATAGTGCAAAAAAATTCCAAAAATGGTGGTAAAAGGCATCTGAAATTGAAGGCGAGTGCTTAAGGAAAATTGATTTTTCAACTTGGAATGCCAATATCTTTCTATTTGTATGGTCAAACTTCATGAAAATTTTACCGCATGATTTTACACACGTGAAGTATGAGATCCTACCGTTAGATTCTTAAAAAAGAGTTTCTTTTAGTTTTTTTGGATGAATGCAACAAAAATAATAGTTTTGAGTGTGTGTTTTTTTCAGAAAAATGGCCTTGGTCCTTTAGGGGTAATTGAATAAACATACACAAAATGTTAGCTTTGCTTTAGGTTTGAGTACTTTGAGGTAGTTTTGGGCCTAAAATGATTGGATTTCTTTAAGGATTAATCTGCTTCCAATGCTATGTGTGATAGGAATAATATCATAGCAACATCTTTTATTCATGTATTTTAAATGCTATGTATGATAGGGACAATATCATATCAACACYTTCCATTAATGAATTTCAAATGCTATGTATGATAGGAATAATATCATAGTAGCTTCCTCTGTTAATGTACTTTGAATGCTATGTGTGATAGGAATAATATCATGCCRGCATCAAGATGGGTCCACATGGATCTTTGGGAATACGTTTTAGCACTCTAGCCCGAAAACCCTYCTTTCTACTAGAGCACATGTCACAATTCTATTAAACTTAAGAAATCTATCGTTTTTAATGATGACCCCAACATTGCTTCCAACACACGTTTCATTCTCAAGGAGGCACAAAATATTTGTAACGCATGTCTTTATATATAGACAAGAACAACGACCTTTACACAAAAGCTTGCTAAGACTAGACCTAGTCATGAAATAAAAAGAAAATCTAAATATTCTCTCTTCCATTGAAGGCCCCTTCATTTGTTTATAATTTAGAAATGAATAATAAATAAAATAAAATAAAACCAAACTTAAAACCAAAAAAAGATAAAGAGTGCTACCATTGACAGCATATTCTCCCTGATGTTTGAATTGACCATCCCTAGTCCAAGTGGCCAGTAGCCCAGTCAGCAGCGCAATCCCACTGAAGCGGTTGCAAATCCAGTCCTCCTTCCAACCGCCCGATCGACGACCCGATCCCACCGCTCAGATGACACCACGTCCCATTGACGATGTCAGTTACTAGTCAGTTACTAGTCAGTGCGTCAGTCACTACTTACTAGTCAGGTCCCTAGTCAGTAGCAGTACCGTCRTCGTCTTCTTCCCTTTCAATCCGTCCTGGAGTATGATTTTTTTCCTTAGTCGTTGCTTTGACCGAGACTCTGTTTTCCCTTGGCTGGCCATCGCCTTCCACCGCATCCTTGATCCTTCCTTTCCATAGCCAAATTGGTGCCGACCTTCGCTACTTTTCTATTCCGGGTCCCACTTCCTTTTCTAGGTTTTTCTTAAGACGACCACGGCACAGTAGTGGTAGACCACGACTATTGTACTTCTGAACAGCCACAACCCTCGTGCTCTCTGCAGCTTCTTCTTCTACTTCTTCTTTGACTGGACTGGGGAAGGGCGGACTCCAATTACAAAACCCGGCTTCTGCATTCGTCATTCCAACAACAAGTCCCGAGTGGAGAGGGGAGAAAGTAGTGCGATAGTGAAGAAGAATCGGTGCATTTGCTGCTTGGTCGGCTGCACGAGGTTTGTATTCGTTTGACTGCGGGGAGAAGGAGCTTGCGAATAAGAAGTGCAGTGACCGCTTTTGGTATGCGTTTTCTGAGCTCTCTTGACGAGTGAGCAAGAAGTCGGTGCAAGAATAAGCTGCTGAGGATCATTTGAACTTAGTGTTTTTTTTTAAAGGTGGTGAGGTTTCCGTTCTTGTGAGGTCACGTAACGGATCAGAAGACGGCGATTACGAGTCTACTACGTCACAAAACGATTGCAAGAACGAGGGGATTGTTTCTTGGAAGTATATTAGGACTACAACCAGGTTTCAAGGCTGAGACTCTTGTTTCTTGAAAACATACTTGGGAAGTGGCCTTGTCCCTGAGGTCAATATTTGGACGGGAGCGAGTGGTTATGTGGTGCTGGGAGAGACCRGAGCTTTACACTCGATTCTTGTTCCAGTAGTCGTAGTCGGCAAAGGAACGAGCGACTGTGTATCGATTTGTGTTTGAACGACGATGGGAAATTACATGTGCGTTAGCAGCAAGAACCAGCAAGTGCAAGATGAGTGGCAAGGACCGCCAGCAAAAGTGATACGTCCTGATGGAGTCATCGAGGTTTTTCGAAAAACGGTGACGGCAGGGGAGCTCATGAAACAGTACCCCGACCACGCGGTGTGTCATTCCAGCGCCATGATATCGGCTCTCACGATGTCGTCTGCGTTTCCTGCGGACAAGGAGCTCGAGGGAGGACGCTTGTACTACATTCTTCCCGTTCACAAGTTCCAAGCGAAACCAGCGATGGAGGGGAAGCTGCCCGTTCCCTCTCGGGGGCGTGGTAAGCTTACCGTGGAGATCACGTCCACCCCGGGGTTTGCACAAGTGACGGTCAAGGGTCAAGCTGGCCCGAAGCTCTTTTATGATAAACATGGCGGTGTGATGGTAAACGTAGATTCGGATGTTGAGGAGCCGATCATCAGCTACTCCACACCCGATCTCCGCTCCATGTATCTRTCCTCACGGCAACAGCAACCGAGTCTTACTCGCTCAAATTCTTGGAAACCCAGGCTGGAGACTATCAATGAAGTCGGCGCTGCTTCCCGACGGCATATCCAGAACTTCATGCGAGCTCGCAGTCTGCGCAAGAGCCAAGTGCACAACTACTGATGGAATGCTTTTCTTCTGCTTTGCAAGCTGGAATGCTCGTGTTCCCCTTTGCAAGCTGGACGTTCTTCTTCACCATCGCCTTCGGCTTCGATCGAGAGTGACTTCTTTTTCGTGTACATTCGTAGCCACCTCGATACCGTGCTGTAAGGACTTGGACATCATCGACATTACCATGGATCCCAAACCATGACCTAACCCTTACCGTATCTTTTAATTTTCATTCACTTCTTATAAGACGCTTCGGAGTGATGGTTTAGGGTTAGCCTTCCTCCCAGCATTTGAATTACTGTCCCTTGACGGGAATATACGCATACGGCAGGGGGGTTAGGTCAGTGTTGGGATCTGCAGTAACTAGTTGTAGCAGTAGTAGTTGGAGCTGAAATATTGCTTTCACCGGCGAGTTGACATAGCCGCAATGGGTGCTACTACTGAGGAGGAGTGTCTGTAGCGTGAGCTTTGTCTACTTTGTTTCCTGATGTAMCCAGCTTGGTCATCATCCCCTTCAATAGTGCAGATGACGGTGCTGGTTGCACCCGGAGATTTGAGATTAGGAACAATTTTGTAGCTACTGCGATGGAATTTTTTAACACTGTAACATGAGGTCAGTATCTATGACAAGCTCGGATGTGATTCTCGTTTGAATCATCATCTCTGTTACCCAATTTATTCTCTCGGTCCTGTTTATTTTATTGCCTCTCATTGCCTCTTTTGTTCATCTCTGTGATTGTATGCCGTGTTGTATCACTTCTGTAAGATGGTTGTTCGGAATGATGTCAAATATGGGCACGGAATTGGAAGTCGCCACAGATGGTTACTGTCCCCGGACTTGGCGTGGAGCATTACATCTGCTAAATGTGTCAAGACACTCTCTTCAGCGAGCTTTGTGGTAAGCTTAACTTACTCCACTTTTGGCAAGAGTAACCGTGTCCCCACAACTCGGGCCCCACTGTGACTCCCACTATTGTTTCTTTGAATCTTGCACATTCAAATCTGTACTTTTTGTTGATGAAAAGGCTCCTCCATAATCAATCGAGACCTTCAGATCTTGGACAGATCTCCGCCTCTCTTAATAGAGTGTGGTGGGGTTTTATGACTTATGACTCCAAGTTACCACCTTCTCACCTTCCTTCCTCCCATACTGTGCCATGTGGCTGAATAAAGTGGTAGGCAAAGGGCGGGCTTCAAGTTGTGGATTGTAACCTCTTCATCAGCCAACAAGAGAGTGACAGTTGCCTCAAAACTGGGACGCGGTTGCTTCAAACTTGGACTCGGCATTACCTTATTTGCGAAATCCTTGCTTTGCTTGTAAATCAAGCACTGTTCTCATGCCATGTGGAGGATGACACTAATCTCATCTCATTGTGACTTGTTTTGMAACCTCCTTTGCTAGATACAAAATCCACTTACTTACTAACTTAACCCTTGAACGACGCCGGGGACGATTATTGTCCTTTGGATGACAAAAAAACTCATCTGGTGAGTGGACACTCACTAATTTTCATCCGTTCTTTTTCTGAAAGTGACCACACATATGTCCATCATCATGGGAAGTCAAATTTAGTGTCTTTAATTGCTTCCATATTTTTAAATAGTCCTAATTCTATGAAGATAGTAAAGATTTTCACATGAAAGTGTTTTGTGCCACGCTGTCCTTCTCGCAATTTTGAATGGGTAGCATTAGGTGTTGGTTTGAACAATTTATCCAAAGCTAAACATGTGTGTGAACAGTGTTTTTCCCCTCAGTCAAGCACTACACATTGCACCCGGCCTTTGCCCGCGGTGATAGGTCCGTCCTTTAAGGGTTAATCAACCAAATTGAATTGTGTAGATTTAAGGTAAATCATCCCATTGATGTTAGAATTGGAGTGGTCCCCATTGTGGTCATAATTGTAATGGTGGTGTATATTTGAGAAGTAATGGGATGATTTAAGGGAGAGGCACCCAATGGCGACAGTGTACCCAATGCTGTCTGATTCTATAGAGCATAATCATTTCAGACTCTAAACGTAGGTAGGTAGTACATGGCTTATTTCTTTGACCTAAAATAATAAGCAGTCTACAATCCCGCTACATTTACCTTCTACAATGAATGCAGGACCTAGAAAGAGATGGCATTGGGTACATGGACGCCATTGAGTGCCTCTCCCTTACCTTACTCTTGTATGAAAGAAGGATCATATCATTAACTTAACTTAAGCGTAAGGTATCATAGTGCTTTGCTTTGCTTTCTATGCAAATGAAGTAAGACGAGATGAGTTGAGGTCAGAGAGGGGAGGGAAAGGACGAAGGACAAGCTGGCCTGCTTTTGTTGGTGCCGTAACTTCATCAAGTGCACGCTCAGCCTGAGCACCTGCAGACACAGAAATCCCTGCAAGGGATTCTGACACCCAACAGAAAATAATGCATTCAGTCCTACAGCGGGTCTGACTGACAGCACTCAGGCTCATGGAGGAGGAGGGCCTACTGTAGAGAGTGCAATTATTCTAAAGTTATTCCCCCGGCGATGGAGATGGGGCTGACCAGGACTTTTCTTTTTCTTTTTTTCTCTACAAATTTCAATGGAATATATAAGGTGGAAGCACCCAAAGCCGTAGGGGGGCTATTTTATCTTTTGATGGGGGCAATAAGCGGGGGGTCAATCCTCCATGGCCATGTGACATTTGGAGCTTTGCTTTAGTCACATTTTCACTCCCATTGAACACCTAAAGGACCAAATTGTGTTTTTTTTGGCAACATAGCGATTTTGGCAGCTCACTACGAATGGTGTTATTAATTTTTTTTTCTTTGAAATTTTCAAACAACATGTGTCGAAGCAGTAGCTTTAAGGCCCAACAATTTTCATGACTATTGACTATACGGTTAAAAAGTTATTGCATGAAATGTGATTTTCGGTGGTTGGCAAGTAGCCCGGGCAAGTCTGAAAAAATGACTTTTTTTCAGAAATAAAAATTTGAAATTGGTTTTCTAGATTTATACATACATGGAAAGCTTTGAATTACTCCATTTTGATCAACAAGTCAAAAGTTATGAAGAATTTTTGTTTGCGTGCAATCATGGAATCTCTACGCTAAAATAAACTTTGAAAATAAACTTTGAAGTCCTTTATTTAACTCATTTTCCAATAATTTTGAAAAAAAATAAAAACATTGGGTGTAGATTGTTTATTACAACATTGCAACCACTGGGATTGACATTTTGCAATTTCATAAATAAGTTGTTAACAATTTAGTATTTTGAATCATTATCTACTTTCTACTTACTATTTTTTTTCCTACATGTTGTACAATTCCAAATGAATTGCAAATTTTTGAGAGTGTTGCCAACTTAACCTGAATAATGAATTTGAAGAGCTACAAACATTTTGGACAATTTTTCATACAAATGTGGCCTTCTGAAGTGTTGCTGCTCGGATTTTTGCAGGGATGAAAAAAGGATTTTTGTCACTTTAAATGCATATATCTTGCAATCCACATGGTGGAAAAATCTAAAAAAATTCCTACATCTTCCCAAAGTAGTTTACTACAAGATCCTATGGTTACATGTGTCCAATTTTTTTTTTTTTTTCTTCCAAAATTTGGTACTTGTATTAGAAATGGCAGTTTTGGAGCATTTTTGGTGAAAGTATAGTCGAAGACCTTTAGTGGTTAAGTAATAAATCACAACAATCATAAACACTCATTCAGGCTGTGACAATCCATTACACCACATTTTTCCAAATTTCGTTCAATTAAGGTAATGTAAAAGTGCCCGACTCCTTGAAATCACCCCTATAAATAATTGTAGAGTGGGTATGAAGCAATCCTTATATGAACCACATTAATCATTGAGTGAATGAAGAAAAAAATGATTTTTTTATTGCAAGAGCCAATAATTGTCTTCCATTTCCTCCCATCTCTTTTTAAGTTGCAAGCGGATTGATTTGGGAAGACCTATGGTCCCAAATAGGTGCCGATGCCCCAAATCTTTGAAATTCACATGTAATTTAGAAATGGTTGGAAAAAATATGAAACCACTTGTGTTCAGTTCCACATCTATTTTTCTTTCTCTAGAAAAATGAATGGATAATATTTCTTCCCACAGTAACCTATGAAAAAGGCACACTACCCCTTAACCCAAGGCGTATGTTCTTTATTCAATGGATGATAGAGAATTTTTCTACGCAAGACACAAGTGTGACTATTCATCCTTGAAATTTTGAATGAAAAGGGAAGACTGTCTTCTACAATACTTTGACTTCCAATGAGTGTTTTTTGAATTTTTTTTTCAAAACAAGTGATTCTCACAATATTAAAATGTATGATTTCCACAATCACCCTTACATCCTTTCAATGTTAAATTGGTCACTTTTAGAGCCGTCTTCTATAGTACAAGGGGGTCTCATGTACTATTCAGTATTCAAGCTCTTGCACTATTCCAGTCAAACTCTTGCACTATTTTGAAATTGACTTGAATAAGTTACCATAGTATGAAAGTTCCTCATTAGGAAGAAAAGAGAAGAAGCACTCTATTCTTTTTGAGTTTATCAATTTGAAATATCATTATAAGAGTCGCGTTTCTTCAAGCTCTCCCACCCACCAATTGAAAGTGCACTCAACACACTCACTGAGTTGGGAATAAGGGAGTCTGCTCTCAAAGCGCCCATGCTCTAAAAAGAGATCACGATACAGAGGTACATTTTATTTTCTTCAATGTACCAATGTACCAGCAGTGTACATTTCAGGAGGTGGTCACTTTTAGTAACCACTGCATTACAGCTTCAAAAATTTGTAACTAATTCTTTGTAGGTCCGAAACATATGAAACAACTTGGGTTAGATGTCAATTCCCTTTTTCTTCCCATAAAAATTTACTGAAAATTGTTTCAATGTGTCTAGCTTCCCTGAAAATGCAATCAGCTCTTAAATGGTCATTTAAAGAGCAGTCTACCTTAGGGGATGAGCTCCCCCCCTAGCAATCCCAAAACTGACTAATTTGTGCCAATTTTCTACCTGTGGAAGACATGTGCGAAATGTACATTGTGAAAATGAACAGAAAATAAAGATTTTGAGCAAAATGTTGAATCCCGAAGTGAAGAATGTCGCAGTTTGGACTCTTCATCCAAACGGCGAGTAGCATCCATTTGCGATTTTTTTTCATCCAGGAGCAGTGGAGTCCCCCCCCCTTTTGTCATATTCCCATATTGGGCATTAAAAATTGGACACCCAGCCTCATGGCAATGTCCGTAGGTAGGTCGTGCCACTTTTAAAGTTAGGTGCCTTCCGGCAATTCATTCATTAATAAAAGAGATCCAACAGTCCAATTGTACAGTTCTCACTACTGTACTAAAATTACTCAAAATATCCAAGCCAGCCAGCCCCCAGTCCAGGCACCATCATTCAGTTCAGTTCCGTTCTTCAACAAGAGTTTGACCAACTGTTGCAACAAAAAAAAAAGAAAAAAAATTAACATTGAGAAGCGGATCCTTGGCAGTTAAGTTAGCAGGAAGTTAAATCCTCCATTCCAAGTGGCTCGAATTATCCTGGGTAAAAACGCTGGGATTTTTTATTTTTCACGTAATTTTTTTTGCAAATTCTGAATTCATATTTGCAATCAAAGATCCCAAATTAGCTAGGAGAAGTCAATACTATACCCTAGACATGGCTCAAAAATAGGGGGGCTTTTTCACTTTTGCCTCCAGTGAATCCAAAAATTACCCTTCTGGACCCACTTCAAATGGAAGATTTAACGTCCTGCGTTAAGTTACGACATCGCCATGACCATTGACTGATGTTGCCAAGGACAGACTTAACTTATCTCTTTGGTCCGTCGGGAACTCGGGGTCGGTCCGTCGGGGACTAGGGGTCGGTCTGTCCGTCCTACGTCAGTCTGCAATCTCTCTATCTGTGCGGGTTTTTTTTTTTTGGTTTCAGCAAGTTCAGATAAGTTTATGGTCCTTGTTGATGGTGGACGGTGTTGAACGGATGTTGATCTTCAGGATCTTCCGGTGAGTTTACACCTCAGCTGCTGACGTGGCATGACTCCTCAAACTGGTTTGAATGTTGACTAAATTCCAGATTGTTTTTTGGAGTTTTTTCTTCTTTTTTTCATTTTTTTTTCAGACACAAGTGGAACGGGATTTCGTAGCAAAGATATAAATTAATTTCAGCTTTCAAATGCAGATGGGACCTCAGCAAGGAGTCTCTAATTGTCTGTATTAGCGGGTTTTGATTCGTGGGTGTGTCAAAGCTAGAATTGGAATTGGAAGGAGAAGATTGAAATTGTGAGAGGAAAAAGAAGGTCCTCGGGACTTTAGGGGTTAAATTGTTAGAGCATTTCCACTCTTTCCCTTGATTTTTAGCATTGGAAACTACTTGTGGTGGGCTCCCGAAATAGAAAAGTGGACCGTGTACTCCTCCAACCATATGTACTCCTCCCTTTCTAGCGATGTTGCTAGGACTAGGTTTATGAGGAGGTGGACTCGCAACGACATGTTTGCTACCATGATCGACGGTTCGTCCCGATGGGCTTTCTCTGGCCCTCGTGCTGGCTTTGTTTTTAAGCCGCCTTAGGCGGGGCGGTTATCACGTACCCCGCCTTTGGGGCTTCTTTGTATATGTGTCTTGTCCGCACCTTGTTTCTTACCCCCGCAGGCCGCTTGCGGCTGGGCACTTGTACTCTTTTTTTCTTGCAGTAAAGGCCTCTTTACTTGTGTCAAAAAAAATACCTACCCTGGAGTCCCATCCAAGCTATGAATGTTCTTGATTTTGGGCCTTTTAGTTAACCCCTAAAGGACCAAACTGCGTTTTTTGGCAACATAGCAATTTTGGGCAGCTCACTACAGATGGAGTTTTCATTATTTTTCTTTGAAATTTTTACACAACATGTGTCCAAGGAGTAGCTTTAAGGCCCAACAATTTTCATAACATTTGACTACATTGTTAAAACGTTATTGCATGATATGTGATTTTTAGTGGTCGGCGGGCAGCCCGGGCACCCCAAAAAACTTCTTCAAAAATTATTTTTTGAAAAAATAAAAATTTTAAATTGGTTCTTTACAATTATATATAAGTGGAAAGCTTTGAACCATTCCATTTGAATTGGTGAGCTAAAAGTTATGAGGAGTTTTAGTTTGTGGGTAAGTATGGAGTCTCTAAAAAACATACCTACCCACAAACTAAAACTCCTCATAACTTTTAGCTCACCAATCCAAATGGAATGGTTCAAAGCTTTCCACTTATATATAATTGTAAATATTTAAAAAAAATTAAAATAAAAATTAAAAAAATTAAATTATTTTTTTATTTTTTCTGTATTTGCACCACCCACGGGCAAAATTCTAAATGGACATTTGCAAGGTTCAAATTTTGTAATGTGAAAGAGAAGTTTTAATACTAGGAGGAGTTGTCAATCCCAAAAAAATTTGTTTATTTCCTAATACAAATAGAATAGATAGATAGGTCCAAGGATTGATTGCCCACTTTCCATCCCAAATTTGTAGATGTCCAAGTTTGACATACAAATGGTAAAGCACTTGAGTACTACTATAAAACAACCCAGAGCCATCAATCACCCAAATGAATTCCCCCATCTATTGGACCCTCTCATTTGCATTAGCTAGCCACCTCATTATCACAATCTTAGCAACACTTTACCATCATGGCAATGCACTTGGGGAGGAAACATATCAACATGTGGTTTACCTAAGCTTTACCAATTTACTCCTACCAACAAACTTTGAAAAATCACAAAAAATTCATTTAAAGTCAGAATGTCTTCATTCTACTTGCAAATAGCTTTCTTTTAAACTTTTCAATATTTTAAGTCTTCAAGGACATACTAGTGACCGTGGAAATGATCTATTTTGATACCGTGGAAATCACTAGTTTAATAAAATCCAACAACACTCATTGGGAGTCAAAGTACTGTAGTAGATCCGCTTTTCACACAAAATTCTCAGGATCAATACTTGCAATTTTGTTCTATACAGAATGATTTCATTTTGTCATCCATCAGACACAAAACGTCTGACTTGGCATTGAAGGGTTAAATATATGTGAGTTGACAAATAACTATCTCTAAGGTACCTAAATAGCAAATTTGGGTGCTAATAGGCCTCTCTACCTTAGATAAAATAAGGTAAACTACCCCATTATGGGCCAAATGGGAGCAAGCTCATTGTAATGGTGGGCAAGTTCTAAAATGTACACCACCATTACAATTTTTCCCACAATGGGCTTGCTCCCATTTGGCCTGTAACGGGATACACTAGTTTGCCTTATGTCTTATGTCTTTTACACTGAACACATGTTTTAAGGGGACCAAACAAGTAAAGCGAGACTTATTATGGAAAACTGTAGATGTTTGAAACATGATGTACAACCTTAGAACACTTCAATAACTATTGATGCACAACAAAAATTGATATTTAAATAGTGTGAAATGTCGATTAATTAGTATGGTCCTTTTAATATCCCTATTCAGTGCAGTAAGCATAAACCAAATTGGCACAAATTTCTACTCACATTTCCAAAATTAAGGTAGAAGGCTCAAGAATAGTTCAAGCATTTAGAACCGCCCACCCGATAAATGTACACAGTTTGTACATGCTATTTTTTTTATAGCCTTTACTAATGTACTAATAGTGTACATTTAAGGGGTAGGCAGTTTTGGAGCCCTATGTTAGTTCAACTTCAAAATTTCATAACTAATTCAAAAATGATCCAAAAAATATGAAACAACTTGGGTTAGATGCCAACTCCTCTTCTCTTTGGAGGAAAATTCATTGAAAAATATTTTGAGAAGTTTCACCTGCCTCAAATTTAGTTCTAGTGCTTAGATGGTTGGTTTATGGACCTTCTACCTTAACGTACGCCTCCCTTGCCTCAAAAATTTCCATCACTTCCATTGTTAACCCTTTAAGGTCCAGGCATCCAAAAAGTGGATGCGCCTTGGTCAACCTCGATTGCAATTTTCAAAATAACTATTTTTTCAATTTGATTTAGTCTAAGAAAATGAAGCTTGAAAACTTTTGTTTCAATCCCTTTTTAGAATTTTGAAAAACATCGAAAATTGGAAGAGTTATTGCAATTGAAAGCGCCATGTGTTAGAATCCAAATAACACGATATGGTGTGTTATTCATTCATATTTTCTTTATTTGACATGAATTTTACAAGATTGTCCATAACTTTCTCATAACAAATCCAAATGAGATGAATCAAAGCATTCCAGATATAAAAAAGTATAATATACGAGGAATTTTTTTTTTTTTTTTTTAAATTCAAATTTTTTTAAATTCTTTTTTGCTGCCCGGTCTCCCTAGCTTTGAGCTTATTTGGGCATAACTTTTGTTCCCGGGCACCGATTGAAAAAAAAATTATATTCCCACGAAGCTCATCAGTTTTTCTATCTCCAAAAAAAGTTTCAAAAAATTACATAAAAAATTCAGCCCGTAGGTACCTGCCCGAAATCTCATTTGTCCCCCGAGGGGACAACGGTCCTTTAGGGGTTAATAACATGTGTACCAAGTTTCAAGGCCAAAAAATTTGCACAAAAATAAGATACTTGAAATCTACCAACATCTGTAGCTGTGAGAAAAAATCTCATTGTTGTCAAGTTCTTTGACATTGTCCGAAATGATCAATACACCTTGGATTGATCTGAACATTTTATCCTCAAACCAAGAGAAAAAGTGTAGATTTCCCAGCAAATTTTATTGAATTCGGACATTGGATGCAAAAGTTGCAACACTTCAAATTGGACTCAAACTATGTGAAGATACTTTTGGTCCCTTGGGACGTTTAGGGGTTAAGAAGTTGGTAGAGGAAGAAATATTATTGGTGTTCAATTTCTCCATGAAGTAGTGTCCAAACATAGTTTGAAAATCACCAAAGACCGGCTCAACCCCCCTTCCCCCGTTCTGACAAGGGTGACTGACCCCTTTATTGCCCCTTTTTTTTAACCCTGGAGAAATACTGGATTTTCATATTTCCCACATATGATAAAATTTGCAAATTCTAAATTCATATTTGCAATCAAAGGACCAAAGTTAGCTTGGGAGGTGAAAAAAATACAAAATTGAGGCCGCACAAAATAGGGGGCAATTTTTACATTTACCTTTTGACAGGGCAATGAAGGGGTTAGTTCACCTGGCCCTCTTCCCCCTCCAAAAAGATCCAAAGTAAAGGAGGTACCCCATTTACGACTAGCATTCCATATCCATTCTACAGGGTGCTCTATGTCCGATCAACTCAAGTGTAGGTGACAATTCATGTTTTGCTAGTTCCGCAGAAGCAACAACAATGTCTGGGAGGTGTAAATTGAAAACATACAATGATCACAATGTGTACATTGAAAGCCTTGCATTGATTTTGTGACCATCTTATGGTTGAAAACATGTTTGCCTACTTATCAAAAATGGGACAAATAGAATCTTCACGAAAAAAAATTCATGATAATTTTGTTTTTGAGGGAGAAAAAATTCAAAATTCTGAAATCCATCTGAAATCGATTTCTTTACATTGGAATTTTTTTTTCTAACTTTCCGCATGCTGTAGATAGGTTGAATTGCTTAAGTGGTAAAAAATAGGTGATCATCCTGATAGACAATTCTTGTCTTATCTATTGCAAACTGCTTTTAAACTTTTAGAAGCTAGACTAAATAGTGAAATGAGGTTTTCCCTCACTAATTTCTTGACATTCTACACTATATAAATGTTTATTGTTATTGTACAAGAATGCACTCTTTTAGAACTAGTTATTAATGTAGTTGGAAGTCATGAACCTCCATTTGTACAAATGGAAGTATTTGTAAAAATATTTGTTGACTTTGATAGCTTGTAGAGTAATTTACTTGGGGTAAGGCAACCTAATTGTAAAAGCAACCTAATTTCACTATTTAGTGTAGAGGAAGAAAAACGACACTTAGAGGTATAAATAAACCAAAATTTATAAGAGTAATAAAGGATTAGCATAGAACAGCTGAGCATAGAATTAGCATAGAAAAAGGTAGAGGGGGAAACATAAAGGAAAGACAAGTATAAAACACTCTTTATAGTCAAACTAAAAATGCAAAAGAAGTAGTTAGGGAGGAAGTAGGAAGACTGCAATTGTAATTGTAATTGCAGTAAGATTAGAAGGAGAGTGGGCAATTTAGGAAGAAGTTGGAAATAGGTTAGGAATAGGTAAAATACTAAAATCTAGTACAAGCAATTTGAACAATTAGAAGTTTGAAAAAACTATAGTTGACTTGGATGGGGGATATGAGGTTTTCAAAAGTCAATTATTATTTTGAAGTTTGAAGCAATTATTTATTCCATTCAAAGTCAATTAGTGGAATATAAATAAATGAATTAGAATAGTGTTAAAGGAAAATGGGAAGTGGGAATGAAAAGAGTAGATGAAGTAAGAAGTATGGAGAGTTGGAGACTTAGAYAAAGTGGAATTAGTTGTATTTCAACTTTACACTAAAAACTCAAAAACTTCGCAATGAGCAAACATTAAAAGTTGGAGAGGAAGATAGAACAAGAAGAAGACTTCAAAAATGCACCCCAATATTATTACAATGAAGCACGATTAGGCACAATGTGAGGTATGTTACCAAACATTTATTTTTACTTTAATGTGTCTTAATTAGAAATTTTTGATCAGGGCCAAGGCCTAGGGTCAAATTTGAACTTAGAATCCTATAGTAGAAGTCAAGAGGTTTTCTAAAACATAAAATACTTAGAAATCGTAATCAGAACAAGGAAGTTATAAGCGGATGAAGTTTAGGACTAAAAATGGATTAAACTTATCTAAATCTATCAACTTGAAACAAAAATAGAAAATTAAAAAGTGGTAAAAAACTAGAAGTCAAAAACGAAGTTAAAAGTAAGTTTCAAAGTGTATGTTAGGAAGAAACTATGGACGAAGTTTGAGGAACCGAGTAGTAGTCAATCTTCATTCATGCATAAATCCAAATTGTAAGTGTCTTAGCATTTCAAAAATCTAGAATTAGACCCTACAAGAAAAATCTATCAATGTTCTAGAAATAATAAACTGCTAGAAGTAGCACTAAGACATAGAACCAAAAAGAATTAGACTAAGAATTTCAGGAGTTAGTTAAAGGAAGAAGTCRCATTTAGAACTATTAGAAGAAGTCCATAAGAGTCCAACCATAATTCAAATTCTAGAAATTAAAGACTTAAAACACTATAAAATATAGAAGGATGAAAGTTTGGTGAGAAGTTAGATGAAAATTGTGAAAAAATATTCATCTAAGTTCAATCTTGGGTTTTAAAATTAATCTATAACCTAGGTAAGTAGACCAAGTCTCGAGTTAAATTGAAATTAGGAGCTGAGGTAAAAAGGTGGATGAAGTTTACGTAGCCCTTCCAAAGGCTAAACTTCATATAGCCATATCTTTTGCTAGGAAAGTCGGATTGCTTCAAGTCTTATGTTTTTGGAATTGGCATATGATCTTCTACAACCTAAAGTTGCTAAATTTATATTGTATTTACATTAATTAGGAAACCCTAAGTTCACAACAGCCTAGTTAGTTTGGCCGTTTAAGTTATTTCTTGCAATTAGGTTAAGTTTTCTCGGTTCTTTGGCAAATTTATATACATATTGGCATTGTAGAGGATGCATTGCTTAGAAGGCACAATGTACAATGCATAGGCACCTATCTAGTACAAAAAACTCAAATGAAACAAGAACGTGGACAAGTTGTTCTCATCTATTTATGAAGGGTGGGTAAATAAACACTCACAACTGCCGTCTTCCCATTTGACCTTAAATTGTGGCATGTCCTTTGCAATTCCCTTCCCGTCATGTTTGAATAGTGTGTTTGATTTTGGGAGCCATGATGCATGGCTTATTGATAATGGCACTTGAAATTTTACATTTCACCATGTGAAGGACTCCATGGTTGGCCATGATGCCCTCTGCCACTATAAGAAACCCGCGTTCAATTAGGTGACGGGTCCAATTTTATTTTTAAATGGATTTTAGGTGACATCCTCTACAAAATCTCCATGTTTCTATGTCAACAAAATTGTCCAACGTAACATCAATGTTGACATAAAAATCTCTTCATTTCAGCTTTGCCACAATTTGTAGCACCTTACTTAGCAAGAGGCAATTGGAAATGGGAATTGTGAGACCTCTTGAAGTTGTTTGGAACTTCACGTAAGTCTTTGTTGTCAACATTCTCATAATCAAAAAGCAGAGTTATGAAAGGAGACTTTCAATTCAAGATTGTTGTGTCTCCATACAGATGAAGAATTGGCCATTTGCTCCAATTAGTAGACAGTGATTTGCACCCCAAGGCTAGGATATATAAGCCTCTACGAAATTTGGCTCCACTCTCAGTACCTTTGGCAGCAACACGTTGAAGACCATATTTAGAGGTTGTCCTCCACATGCACCTCGACTAGATTGGAAAGTAATTACGCATAGTCCTCTTTGTGGTTTCAATCCTGAGATGTTCAATTAGTATCCCTTTGTGCATTAATTCCTTGCAAGCCAACACCAATGCCTCTGTTGCCGCTTTGTTGGCCTTCTTCTTCGTTGCTTTTGCAAGAGAAGTAGCCCACCCTACCTTTTAGACAATATCATTTTCTAAATCATCATAATCCAACCCCACCCCAAACAGGTCTTAGTGAAACAAACTCTCTTGGTGGAGGTATACATGAGCCAAAACTATGGCAAAGAGAAGAAGAACAAATACACAATTTGTCAAGCAATGAAGGATATTCATATGAAAGTGGTAAAACTAAGCGTCTAAGCGTTCATGAACTATAGCTGAAATTTTTGTTGTTTATTTCTACAATAGGGGAACATGTGCCTGCCCATGGACATCTACAAATACATAATTTAATAGCCTCCATTTTCAGGCAAATAGGGCTCTCTTACATGCGCACTTTTCAACATTGAAGTTGGTTTCAACTTTGTTTTTGTTTGGTGAAATCTGATTACAATCAAGTCCTCACAAATTGCCAATTTTGAGTTTTTTTTGTTATAGTTTTCTATTTATTATTAATTTATATTTCATTGCATTAATTTTTTTGTGACAAATTGACTTCTAATCCACATAGTATTGTTTCAGCACTTTCAAGTAGTCATAGTAGTTGCAACAATACTTTTAATCATCCATTGTTGAGATGAATAGCTAAGATTGTTATATTTTATAGTATTGCTTGTAGTACTCCTCATACTGAGTGCATAAATTAGAATTTTGACAAGACGCTACCAAAATTTAGTGATCTTTCTTGCAACTACCTAACGATACACCATAGTCACAAATTAATGGCAAAATGAAGATCAATACATTGCAGAAATGTGGTGACATTAGTACCACCTTCATTRCTGTGGCTAGCAATCACAAACAATTATGAGAAGATGAAATGGTGACGTCTCTTTGAATGGTGGAGTTCATGATAGGGAAAGTGGGGAAGAAGATGCAATCAATGCACAACAATGGGTATCCAACCCTAATCTCGATGGTGACATGGTCATGCAAAGACAAGGGGATGGACACTGACATGGCAATATAAAGTCTAATTAAGTCGCCAACATGGCGATGTGGCATTGTTTTTTTTATTTAATGATAAGGGTCATTTTATATATATAATCAACTTTGAAGGTTCAAAAGCTATGGAATAATTATGAAGGCATACGGATATGTATCATCATACACATATATTTGTGTCTATAACTTATATCATATATTGTATTTGTATTCATAGAACATGAGAGATTAGTGTATATTTTATGCATGATTTTCCACCAGTTGTTTACAACCAAAAGATGTTGGCTACCTTTTGTGAAGGAAATCTCAATTTTTTTGGTCAAAATTGTTAGAATACTACTATTTTAAAGATAAATAGCCAAATTTTACCTAGGTATTATCTAGTTTTGATATAGATATCACCAAGTATTATCCCAATACCACATGAGTATTGAAGACATTTCTTGGGCTACTTCTCCAAAATGATAAAAAAAAATCATTGTTGGAACACAGACACTACTTGGTTAGATAGTTTGGGATAATAGTAAGATAGGAGGTCAATAAACCGTCTCTTTAAGCCTACCAACATCATCAATAACACTAACATCTAAATGCTAAAGGTSTTTTTTGAACATCTTGGAATTTGCTCTACATTGGACAAAATTTTAACATTTTGATAAGTTATATGAAAAGAATTGGAATTTTAACCTTAGAAATTCAATTTAGACATAAGAGAGATCACATAGGAAAAGAAAACACAACAATTTTACATATGGATTGAAAGATTATAGTACTTGATCATAACGGTGTTAAAATTGTGAATGTGATTTGAAGTCTTTCAATCCTCTTTTCACATGTCAAATCTAAAAAATTGGTCACCAAAAAAGTATGAGCTTAAAGGGGATAACATGTGTAACCCCAATCAATTTATGGCTTTTCAAAATCTACTTTGCAATGTTTCCAAATGAATTTCTAATATGATTTTCTTTCCAAGATGTAATGTATTTGAGGCTCATTTCCAACAGCTCCCAACATTAGAAAAGCAAGATTTGCAATAGACACCCTTGCACAAAATTTGGAATTGAAAAATCATAATCATTCATATTTAAAATTAGATTTTTGAAACAAAAACTAGCCTCAAAATGAAAATTTCAAAAATCAAACTATTAAAAATAGTAACTTAGTAAGTTTTTCTATAGCTTCAAAGTATTGACAACACCAAAACTTGGTGCCTCTAGCATTCATGCGGGATTAACCCCTCAAGTCTTGTTTTTCCCTTGGAAGACAAAAAGGATTTTTGACAAGCTCCTATGGTCTCAATATTTGTCGTGATATTCTTTTTTTTGGTCAAGATTGAAAAACACATTAGGTTTCCGAAAATATAATTTTGATTTCAATTGGTGCATGGGAGCAAAAGTCACTGCAAAAAAAAGCCCTTTTCTTTGTTTGGAAGCCAAATACCCCCTTAAAAAACCTAAAATACCTTTTTTCCAGTATAGGTTTTTTTCATATAGATTGTAATTTTATCTACATGGGAAGCTTTTATTAATTCCATCTGGATTTTTTATGTGATATTGTGGACAATGTTGTTTTTTGAGCAACCAATGCATCTTCTTGACATAAAAACTTGTACAATTCATCTCTGAACTCAAATTTCACAATTTTTTAATAAAAAAAGCTTCACAAGGTTAAGATCTTTTGCTAGAACAATCTCACTATTGAGATAAGTGTGGTTCAATTACATCTTAGAGCTATTAATGGTTTGGTCTTCCTTAAAATCTTGAACCTACTTCTACTCATCAGTTTTTTAATGAATGAAATTTAAGTGTGTTCTTTGAATTTTTATTCCTAGACTTCCAACTCAATTTTTCATCATATGAAATTATAAATTCAAAATCTTTCGAGAAAAATTTATACGTTCAAAAGGTTCAAAGCCAAAAAATGTAGTTGAGCGAGGTGCAAAAATACTTCATTCCTTCACTTTAAATGCAAATATCTTGCAATCTACATGGTCAAAGTATCTAAATATTTTTCTACACATTCTTACACCAGTCTAGTATAGGATTTTACTTTCAGATTTTACAAAAAAACAAAAAAACAAAACATGAAAGCAAAGAACAAAAATATTTAAAGTTTTATTTGCTCTTTGCTGTACAAAAAATGACAGTTTTGATTTTTTTTTGATAGAAAAAAGGCCTTGGGACTTGAGGGGTTAATAGATAGTTCAATTATCGAATATGTCACTCCCTCCTAAGTAAGGGATACATTTAGAACCCGGTCAATTTATGGATATTGTACTTTAACAACGTGTTTGTTTTTTGTTTTTAATTTTTATAATTTTTACACAAATAAAACCAAATTTCACAACGTATTTGTTTCCGTTTGACTGAATAGTTTGAAGCCGAGTTATACTGGGATAATAGTCTCTATTATAAGCCACTTCCTACAAAGTCTATTTTTATTTAAGGTAGGCAATCCAAAAGCACCATTGATCTAAAAGCGCCATCTTTATACACTCGACATCTTCAAATTCAAGTATGTACCTATGTGGAAGAAATACTTTTAGAATCAAACTTTGACCCTTCATCACTTTTGCATATTGTATCCAAATGTTGCATTCTTTGGTGCGTTCACTACTACGTTGGAAGCTCCTTTCACTTGCCAATAAGATAATGTGAAAATATGACCAGCCTAATAATAGTAACTAGGCAGAGTACCAATTTGTGGCGCTTTTGGGTTCCGTACCTTATGTCCTAAAAATGAGACTTTGAAGCATTAGTCATACTAAATTTCAAAATATCTAGATCCAATCAGCAAAGCAAGATTTTGACATTTATTAACTATGTAAGGACGCGGCCCCTAACCAAGGTAGTCACCAAAATTATCTGATTATTCAACCACTAAGGGAGAGGCACCCAATGGCGAACCTGTACCCAATGCAATTCGATTCTAGAGAGCATAATCATTTCAGACTATAAATGTAGGTAGGCAATACATGGCTTATTTCTTTGACCTAAAATAATAAGCAGTCTACAGTCCAGCTACATTTACCTTCTAGAATGAATGCATGACCTAGAAAGGAACGACATTGGGTACATGGATGCCATTGAATGCCTCTCCCTTAGGTGCATTCTCTTTTTGAATAATTAACAATGAAGTCATCCATCATACCATAGTGGTCCACAATGTCCTTACGAGGTTAATTAGGTTCAAAAAAATATGATGACTAGGCTCATGAGCCACGTCAATGACTTAGTAATTTTAACTCCTCAGTTGATTAGTTTTTATTTACAATGCTTGAATTATAGGTTGAATGTTCGAATTTGGAAGGTTCACACCAATACAATAAATTTGCCAATCACTGCACATGCAAAATTTAAATAATTCTCCACAATAAAATAGAGACTTGAAGCTCTCCAACTTGGCATGATTATCAAGTTTCATGTTAAGATTCACCTCCAAAAAACAAAATGTGAAAAGTTTTTTTCAAATAAATTTATTGCAATTTGAAAGCAATGAGGTTGAAATCTAATTTAAATTTTCTTACAACCATTTACCACGTAGTGTGCAATCACTTTGCAAATTTTGATCCCATTGTTCACTATTCTGCAAATTCTAATCATTGTGTTGTGCGGTTACTATGTAGTCATTAGGATATTGATTGTCCCGTTACTAGCTTTGTTTGGAATATGGCAAGTGTATTGTATGCAAATAACCAATTCTAGAGCTTGCAATGTCAAATTTTTTCTAGGATTTAGTAGTTTGCAGGGATTCAAAGATGGATTCATTCCTAGTTTGAATCAATCTCTCTAATTTTAATCATGGTTCTTACTTATTGCATAATTTTTTATTTCTATTTTTTTACACATGCTGCACAATTTTGGGGGCAATGATAGAGTTAGTAGAGGCAAGTCAGATGTGGAGGAAGGTGCTAAGTAATTTTTTGATCCTTAAAAGGACGTGGCCCCCTATGTAAGGTGTCTAGCATGTGAGCCTAGGATCTTGAATCCACGAGCCTAAAAGCCACCACACACGTAAGGTGGGATCATGTATTACAAAACCTAAATACATGGTGGAGATTAGGGGAAAGAAACTACTACTAACTAACTGAATAATAAACCTAATCATTTCATATCAGTAACTAACCCGGTATAAGTTAAGTCTACTTTCTATGTACGAGTAGAGTAGAGGACTGTGTATCCGACACTCCCCCCTCAGTCCTCTACTCGGACATGTTGGAGCATTGAATAATATTGAGATAACTAGTCCCCAATGGCATTTGAGATAACTAGCCCCCAATATTAAATCTTTACAAATTCCCGAAACATATTCGTCCCTTTCGTACATCTCTAAGCACCTATGTTATAGGATATCTATGTTAAAGGTACCCATATTATAAGTACCTTCCGTGGTTATAGAAGATCCATGTTATAAGCATTTTTCATGGTTGTAGGATACCTATGTTATAGATACGTATTATTGGCACTTTCAATAGCTATAAGGCACTTATGTACATCTAGGCTCAAGGCTGTAGGTTTGCATTTCTAAGTTGATGTGTTAGTGTCATTGGTCCCCCATAACCAAAGTAGTCACTAAAACTGCTCCAATCATTTAGGGGTTGTTGACATGTTCAAAAGGGACCGGATCTCTAACTAGCCCCAAGTGGTTTGCATGCCAAAATTGCCAACTTGATCAAGTTTTAGAGCTCAAGTTCCTCCCTTTCTCTACCCTCCTTGATTTTAGGATTTGCAAGTCCACTCTCTTTCCCTTCAACCCAATTTTTCTAAAAGTATCTTCGACTTGTCTCCTTGTCTTACCTCATTTAAGACTTGTCTCCCTAGTTCACATCATTCATTGGTTGCCACATGCCACTTAATTCTAAAAGCATGTCATGGCATAGACCCAACATTATAGCTTGGTGCCTAGAACTTCACTTCCGGTAGAAAATGAGTGCACATCTAGAGGCATGTCAAGGCACAGACCCATCATTACAGCTTGCATCTGGTCCAAGCATGTCATGGCATAGACCCAACATTACAGCTTGATGCCTGAAACTTCACTTCTAGTGGAAAATGAATGCACATCTGGCGGCATGTCAAGGCATAGACCCATCATTACAGCTTGCCTCTGGTCCAAGCATGTGAATAGCACTGTAGTATCATGACAATATACTTGGGAAAGAAACCCATTAACATTAGCTTGGTGTCTAGAACTTCACTTCTAGTGGAAAATGAGTGCACATCTGGAAGCATGTCAAGGTAGAGACCCATCATTAGAGGTTGCGTCTGGTCCAAGCATGTGAAAAATGAGTGCACATCTCAAGGCATGTCAAGGCAAGGTAGAGACCCATCATTAGAGGTTGCGTCTAGTCCAAACATGTGAATAGCACTTTAGTGTCATGACAATGTATTTGGGAAAGAAACCCATTAACATGTGGGTGAGCACACACTTTACCAATTTAGCTTTGAAAAATTACATAAAATTGATTTCTTATTAGAATGTCTTGATCTACTTGTAAATGGCTTCACTCAAACTTTTCAATCTCCGAAAAAATGAATGATATGACAAATAGCTTCTCTAAGGTAGTTAGCAAATATAGGTGGTCATAGGCTAATCTATCTTACATCAATACTAATGTGCTTTATGCCATTGCCACAATCAAAATAATGGTCATAAACTAATCTACCTTATATCATCATGAGTGTGTTTTGTGCCCCTGCCATAATCAAAATAAAAGAATAGAAAATTTCTAATTTTTCAATTTATAGGAACTTTGAAAGCTTTTCAATGGTACCAAAAAGGCGATTCAAGGATACATAGTCCTCAGGGATACATAGTCCAAAAGATCTCATTGTACAAAACAAAAGAGACAAACCTACTTTGAGGTATAGACAACATGGTAGTTGCTCAATTTGAACGACACTAGACTAAAGGCCTCTTTCCATGTGAACCGCACAGGCAAAGTTTTCAAGTGAAGCTACAAGGTCAAGTGGGAAATTGTAGTGCTATTTGGACCAATCTGTGGAGAGACAAGTAAAAATTCCACACATAGTGATTCTCTTCAAGATGACCAATCTCCTTCTCGGCCGACAAAGACACTCTCGGTGTTCAATTCTCGTCTTCTAGTGCTCTTCTTGCCCACCCGGCTCACATGGCAGGAGCCGTTACTCATGTCATACAAATTTAATATGTTGCCCATGAGAAATTGACAAGCRTCTAAAGTCTAGCATTTACTTGCAGGCTGCATGCAAAATGGAAGGGATAGTGCCCTAAAGCATGGTTTACCAAAACTGACATAAGCTGCAAAATCACAATTCTACAGTTCCAGAAGAAGGAGCCAGAACGTAAAGGTAAGCCTTCTGCAGAATCTATTAGCAATCAAGACATAAATGACGGTCCAGATAGTGTACARATTGACAGAATGATCTAAGAATCCTGTCCAGAGTAGATCCACAACCTAAGAATACAAAGCCAACATCCATTCATAGGAATAAAGATGTGTGCCTTCGCTGCACCACTGAATCGATAGTTGTAACTAGATGGACTCACCCCCGGGTATTCGAACTGAACAAAGCTGAAGGACTGGACTAGAAACTGAAACAAAGGTCTAGACACTCTACAAAGCAGAARAGAATAGAGTGTAGCACACTCTGTGCCTACCTGTTAGATATTACATGGTTCCAGCCTGATAGAGAATATCAGAATGAAAGCCACATTCATATGCCACCACATCAATGTCCACATCACCATCCTGATCAGGCTATTACGTGCTGATAAGCTTAGCAAAAACCTCATGAGGTTATGGAGCTCCAACACAAAATGGATGACGCACAACTCCAGCGACGGGCTACTCCAACTATCACATAAAAAGTGATCTTGAGGCCATGAGGCCAACCTCAGTGTTCTGTCACCCCAACTTGCTGAGCAAATGGTCCATGAGTTCTTGTGTCTCTCAACAAAACCAGACCACGTGAGAGCATGGTTTCCATATCGAAGGAGATCATCCTTGTCTATTAAAAAGTCATGATCTGAATCCAGCTCCCAGAACTTGCAGTATATGACGTAAAAATGCTCATACGAAAAATACCTGCACGAAATATTCATAATATTGTCTAGTCTACATGCACATATTATTGAAACGGCATCTAGTGCGGAACTCTCCCAACATTATGCAATACGCATCAAGTCAAAGAGATGGAT
Organism: Pleurozium schreberi; assembly: GCA_006891605.1. Classification (NCBI taxonomy): domain Eukaryota; kingdom Viridiplantae; phylum Streptophyta; class Bryopsida; order Hypnales; family Hylocomiaceae; genus Pleurozium; species Pleurozium schreberi. The sequence continues at coordinate 107,609 of VACF01000283.1, read as the reverse complement.
AACAGATTTCACAAAAGACAAATAGATCATATCAAAAAAACATGCTGGAGCAAAAACTGCAGTCTTTGCTTCAAGGGCACAAATCAGGATCTGAAGATCAAAAAATGTTAAGACATTGTGAAATACTTACCGCAACACTTTGTTGATGTCTTCCTCTTCATCCACTTGTTGCAGGGCAGCAATTAAGTTACTTCGTTTTAATTCTCTAAGTTGGAGCCGACCATTCGCGGCTTTATTTACATGGTAGAAAATTCTGTAGATCACGGTTTCCGCTGTCCGCCACCATAGCATTTCATACAAGTGTTAAGATTTAGGACACGATGTACAAGCTAAAACCAACCAGACCGACGCTGAGAGTTATCGTTGAATCCTCTCCCAGCCCAGTGCTTAGATCATGTCAGGATGAATACTCAAATTGATTCCAGTTCAGAATGCTAATATGCAGGTTCTGTGAGAAAGGCATACCATATCTGTCTTGAAACTCCGGAGTATCATGAAGAAACTCCAAACCTCGATGTGTCAATAGCAATTCTCTTAAGATGGGCCTAAAGTCCTCCTGCACACAACGTAGATGCATATTTCATGCCTGTTAACTACAAAATAAATATAGATSAAATGCATAACTCCAACTATTAACTGGAGATAGATGCTGAAGGCCAAATAGGGTGGCAAATAAAGATCAGAAAATAGGCTACGCAATAGGAACAATGAGGTGAAAGTTAGGAATGTGAAGAACCGAACCTGTCTCAGAAAATTCTTGTCTGGTTGTTTCAACACAGTAAAAATGCGAGTGGCAGTGTCCATAGCCAGCATGTTTTGGTCCACCCAGTATTCAACGAACTTTTCCCTACGAGGGCATAAACGTAGAACTTAGAAGGTTCACTGAAGACATTACAGAAAAGGACGGGATAGTTCAAGAATATCGAGAAAGAACTYGTAGTCAAGTAAAATAGAAGCTCCACAATGCTATCGTGTCTCCTTTTACTGGACTGCGAGTATATTTTGGCAAATCCAAACAGATTTGAAATAMGACGGTGACGAAATAGTTCCAGACCTTGTAACCARGCCCGAATTGCTGACATCGATCCTCTTGAATAAACAACTGGAAAAGAAAGACGGCAGTTTGCAGACCTCCTTGGTAACAGTTGTAAAAGCTGTACAAGGTCAACAACAGAAAGACTTTTATAACCCTGCGTCTGACGAGTTCTCATTAAGAATAGATAACCATAAAGTAGTCATGGAAATAAACCAGAAAACCAGTTGGAACTTCCAAAACTTGAAGACAGATGAAGCGACCACTACTCAGCACATTAACTACATGGCCAATCGAGCAGCAAGACTGACCTGGCGCAGGAAGACCCTCTGGATGGGCTGCAAATATCTGATCGATCCTAGACAAGCATGATTCAGTCGTATCTTTCGAAGGAGGAGGACCATTTGGAAAATAGAACTGCACTCAAAAATAACGRATTGTGAGCCATTACGATCTTCGACAACAACAGATAGAAATCAGCAGTTTTAAAAAGCCCAATAATTAAAATTACGTATCACACTTAGTAATGTCTGTGTTGAACGAATACTCAAGGACGGACGCCTTGGCATCACCTGGGGAATGATTTCTCGGACAGGTTCACTAGTTTTCTTCAGCGGAGAGTCTCGCATCACGTGGCTAGGCCCCGCACGTCTGCTGAAAGGAGACCTCGGGGACATTGGGGAGCCAGAGCTTCGAGGAGACAAGGGTGGCGTGCTCCCCGCACCTCCAGCAGTGAGGTGAGCTGGCAAAAGTGATGGCCCAGCATTCAGAGGTCCAGCTCCAGATTTGGCTTCTTCCAAGAGACTCATAACCTGCACAGAAGAAGKAACCACTTCATGAGTGAGTAAAACGTGAGAACATAGTCCAATGCAAGCGAATCTCGTGGATTCAGACCTTAAGCGTCCYATACAAGTTCAACAGTAAGCAGGCTGACCGCGATTGGGGATATCAAACCATCAGAGCATTTCTGTTTCTAGCGCTARAATTCCTGTCAAAGATAAGCSGTATACTATWAAGAGCTTAAATATCATGAAGAAGGCATAGGAATAAAGGTGCTCACTGCGAAATATTTGCATATGTACAGTGTAAAGGGATTGAGAAACAATTGTGAGATGCTAAAACACGAGTGGACGAATATGTGAGACCGGCAAGCACAATCGAAAGGCAGCATAAGAATTGCTTCTCAGAACTGAGGTAGATGAGGAGCATCACAAGAAACAGAACCTCCGATCAAATTCCATGGGTCGAATGGAATTCTCGGAGGATACACAAAACAGACGCCTTMTGTCTTCGCAACAAGAGCCGTGTTAATTTTCAGTCGCAAGAATTGAAAAAGACTTCGGGGCAAGATATGAAATAGTGTCAAATAATAATCCTAYTCTATTAATGAAAAGATMATCTCTGCCTAGACGATGCCTGCATGAGGTGTCGTGAACACGACGGACAGCAACACGAGAAGCTCTCGACTACAATTTTTCTCTCAGGAAAAAGATACTACAGCTACTAGGGACCTGATTCCGTGTCCTACATTAACCTCTGCTACCAACAGCAACTCATCTAATCATACACTTGGTTGGACTTGGTGGTGTAAGAATGACTTGCCTACACGACTATAACCACTGAATTTTGAACAGTAATAGGGTTGTCTCCTGTCACGTATAGTGGTCTGCATCCTCCCACTTTCGAAATTGCATAAGAAATTCATACCTACAGATAAAAAATAAACAAACACAGATTTCGCTTCCGTACCCTAAGTGACCGATCCACAGCTCCACAGTGATCTCCCAAAACTCTCTCATATGCGCATAAAATCCTTAAAGTGAAGCAAAAAGTAGCCTCTACCTRACATCGCACTCTCACACCAAAAGAACGAGATATAAACAAGAAGGCTGCTCACAAATTCGACAACTCCGCGCATTGCAAAAACACAGCAATGCCACGTATTGCAACCCCTTCCACTACCAAAACAATTTCCACACAGTGCAGGCCACAACCATCGGGAATGCAAACCCAACATGTCATACACTATTTCATCCCCATTAAGATACRCCCTAAACCAACCATCCAATACTCCTTTTCCATTAGTCCATTCCAAACCCTAATCCACTCCCCAGAACACAAACCCCCCCATCTCTTCCCAAGATTCAAAACCCAGCACTGAAAGACCATTTCCACTCTCGTCGTCCTCCGAACTCACCCGCTGTTGCGTCTCGGGAAGCGAAATCCATTGTGCGAAAAGTTCCTCCAGGTGCAGTTTGCAGAGCGCGCCGGGCTTGCTGGGGAAGGCGGAAGAGGAAGGCGAGGACGATGATGGGGAAGGCGACAGCGACGGCGAGGAAGGGCCGAAGTCGGAAGGGAGCTGCAGGAGGTCAGGGTCCAGTACGCCCATGTCCAATGTGGCCATGGTCGGGGGCTCCATGGTTTGGAGTGGYGATGGAGCTGTTGTCGTAGCAGAAGCGCCCAGCAGCATGGTTTCTGATTCCGAATGCGGGATTCTCAATGGGAGAATGGGATCGCGGAGAAAGGGAATCMAAGGAGAAGGAGAAGGCTACATCGGCGACGACGAGGATGACGGAATTGCGGAMGATCGGGGGAGAGGAAGATGAAGTGTGTGTAGGGGTGTCTGCGGGAGAGACGACTTGTGACGGACCCGAGGTTCGGGTGATAGACGATAGAACTGTCGTCCCGGAAGAACAGATGGATGAATGGGTAATTGGATGAATATGCGAACGGATGAATCAATGTGTGGATGGATGGACCGAAGGATGAACAGAGGTATGGATGGATGTTTTTCGTCGTAATTTTGCTGATGGAAATGTGAAGCGCCAGGCTGTGAATTGTTTGACTGTCGTAGGGTTCGTTTTGCGGGGGAACAATTATCATTCAGATGGATGATTTTCGTTGGTGGTTTTGGTGATAGACATATTAGATGTTTTTAAGGTAGTCTAAAGGGTTGTTAGTTTCCCCAAGTTCTCCGATTGTGGGAACTTGGCCACAATAGTAGGCTAACACGTCTAATAATAATAATTTTTTTTTAAATTAATTAATTATTTTTTAAAAATAATAATTTAAGTTTCTAAAAAAATTCAAAACAAATTCATAATATTGTCCAATAGTGGCTCGTTCTCATCATGGAGAACCAGCTTGGAACGGCCCTCCAACGTAGCTCAAAAACATCTAATGAGTAAAAATGTTGTCCGGGTTGGATTGGGGGAGTTTTGTATCGATAATGTGATTGTTGTGTTCAAATGAATTGCATCGGTGGTTCTATAGATGAATGTGGATTTTGTTAGTTGGAGGAATCCTATGACTAGTAGAAGGCTATCCTCTTCGCTTATAGTATGACCCTTGAGTGAAGTAGAATAGTATGAAGAATGTTTATGAGAGGATCAATTGTCCTAGGATGTATAGCTTCGAGGGAAATTTTTAATAACACATTTTTTCATATGAAAGTAAGACCATGCACAAATTTTCGTCCATCATTTGGATGGTTTATAAGTATTTTCCTTCCCCATCAAAACATCCTCGGACAAGGGAAGCCAAATTAATAAAGCAATTTCAAGTGACAACAAAAGAGATGAAATGAATTCATGGAAGGGTTATTTGTCCCTAAAAATTCTTTTCCTAACTCCTCCAAAGGACGCATGTGAAATGCATAGGTTGGATTGCGTGGATGTCTTTACGAAACTTAGTGAATAATCACAGAGAGGGTTTTACTTATGTGACTCTCCATTTGTAAATGATCTTYCAAATGTAATTGAAAAAAATGATCAATTGAAAACAACAATATACAATCTGCATATGTTTAATGTCTTGTGGATGACATAACATCTTTCTATTAGAAGTGCAACTATTCATCCTCAAAATTTTGTATGGAAAGGAGAGATCCTCTACAATAGTTTGACTTCCAATATATGCTTTTGGATTTTTGTAAACCAATGATTCTCATGGCATCACAGTGGGTAATTTCCAAGGTCACCAATCCATCTTTCAAGGGTTGAATCTCAAGGCACTCTCAAAGACAGATTTTGGATAGCAAATGATGTGCTTTAGAACTATGTTTCATCAAAACAACTTCTCATTCATCCAAAATAATACTTCAATCTTTCAAAGTCACCATTCATTTAAGACCAATTTCTAATGATTCGATGAATTTGAGGTAATTAATTAATTTGTTCAAAAGTTTAAGCAAGCATGTCCAAAAGTTAAAAAATGGATTCAGACATGGAAAGGTCACGAGATTAAACCCCAACTGAACATTGAAAATAAAACGCTCTGAAGGCTTCAACAATCAGTCAACTGCAAGCTTCTATTACAAGGGTTAACTCTACACTCCACACCAGTCATCACACTGCCACGATGGAGAAAATAGACAAAAGTACTAGAGGAGAAACTGAACAGTGGAAGAAATTTCTGTATTCGACACCAACGAAACTGCGTTACAAAAATGAACCCAATTTGAACAGGTCCACATTAATGTTGTTCCAAAACTACAGTACGTTACTGCAATGCACGCATCCCCATCACCAAAAGCAGACAACATATACACAAATTACAAACGGTCAAAGAAGCTCTTGGTGAAAAAAAATCCTCAAAACATGTACAAGAAGAAGAAAAAATCAGTCTCTTCGAGCCATGTGGCTGCTGGACGTAGTTCTCGTGGGCACAAGCACCGACGAGACATTCCCCAAAGCCGAGGCCGCGGACTCCACATGCTGTAACAAAAATTCATAAATCTTGCGCTTCAAGCGCACCTTGGTGTCTGCCAGTTTGGGATCCATGGCTTCCTCCCGCACCTGATCCAGCCAGTCGTTCACATGCTTCAATTGTGATAACATGGACGCAATCTGGCTATTATCAGCCCTGCTCACCAATTTCCCCACCTCCCCACCATGAACAGACCCATTATTATTATTATTATTATTAGAGTTTGGCTGGGACAGGTCCGAAAGTGATGTCTTTAATCAGCTTTATACTGAGCTCCCAATGCACGTTCCTACATGTTGGTTAAAATGACGGAAAGGATATCCACTACCTTACATCTACAGTAAAGAGTTCAATTCAAATTCATGCGGAAGCACTAGCTATACCTTAAACTTCGAAGCACACACTCTGCCGCTGAGGCCTCCTGGAGTGCTTCAACAGCAGCAGCTGAAGCCACGTCCCGCGTCTGTAAGACRTCCTGCAACCCCCAAATCGAAAGWACACCMGRCAGTTTCAGAAATTCGCAGACGTGAGGGTTTTGAACCGCAATTCCAATCTTTCCAGGATTAGCAATCAAACAATAGAGAATCAAGGAGCCTCAGAAATACCTTTCCCAGAGACGCTAGAGAAGCAGGAAGTGAGTCCCAAGACACACTCCCATCAGTCCACCGCTTATTGAGCACCACTTCTTTCAGTCCCCCGGAGAAATCCACAGACGAAGCTGATCTCTTCGACGGAGGTATACTCGAATCCCTTATACTCGACACTTTTGGAAGCCCAGATGCTGCGGGCTTCCCTGCATTCGAATTCTTCTCCAGGGGTTTCGGTAATGCAACATTCCGGGCACTGTCACTCAGTCTCCTCACTGCACCCTGAGAATCAAWACAAGTCCATGAACCACTATCAGCTTCCCCTTATGATCACCAGKTCAACACAACAGATTCAATTGGGCACACTCCCACGTAGTTACGAACGGTACAATACAGCCAAAGCAACACCGTAATTACCGAGATCTTGTTGCCATTACTGATGCCATTAGCTGAAGCTCCTTTAGTAGCTGCTGCTGCTTTCTCCTTCACAGCTCCCTCCCAGCTCTTCCTAGCAGCGGGTTTCGTAACACCAACAATTTCTCCATTTGAAAGTGCACCMCCGAAGGAGCGTCGCTTCACCGGATCCGCTGATTTSTGCAGCAACCCCTTCCCAACGGTCAAGGACCTCCGCACAACAGGCGACCTGGAGCGGATGACAGTACACAGCGTGGGTGGCTCCTTGTAAGGGATTTTCCTGTCTTCAGGGCACGGAACGCGGCCGTTGCGAGTAGGAGCAGCAGGTTTAGGGGTTAACGGCGTTTTGTGGTCGGCGAACATGGTAGGAGAGGGACTCGTCGGCGCACTGGCGTAATCAGCATAAATCTTGGACTTCACAATCCTGCCCTTGGGCCGCGACTGCGACCTCTGATCTTTCGTTGGTGAGGCGAGCACGGCGTTCTCTTTCGCTGTGTTGCGAAACGTGTTGCTGCGAGCCAGACGCTTCTCCAGCTCCATGTCGAATTTKCGAGCAGCCGAGGAAGACCTGTCCGGGGAGACTGTCATCTCCTCATACTGCACTTGGAAGCTGCTGGAGTTTAGTGACAACCGCTCGAATCGATCAGACGACAATCTCGGGCCAATGTTAGCGCGAATCGAGTCGTTAGTGGTCTTCTTTGGAGTGGAAGGCTTGCTTTCAGGCGGCGACAGATGTTTGCTGTTTCCATTCTGTGCAGAGGGGACAACCGTGGCGATCAAATCCTCGGGAGTTCCCACACACTGATGCCGCCTTGGTAAAGGACGCACCCCGCGCAGCAACGGCACGGGAGATCCCGCCTCAAGGCGGTCAACGTGAATGAATTGCCCCAGCTGCAGCTTGTCGCTCAGAATTAGGTCGTTGTGCTCCTCCGCGAGCGAGACGTAAGTCGCGTGGGAAGAATCCGAGACCTTGATGTAGAACCCATGGTTGGGCCACAAGTCGCCATTTGCGAGCGCAGGGACGATGCTGATCACTTGCAGAAGCGCAGATCGGTGCTCCCCAGTCGCCTTCACATCGGAATTGATGTGCTGGAGGAGCTTGATCAAAACGCCCGGCGTGAGAGTCGCCATCCTCCTAGTTAACCGCGGACTCCGCAACAAGTAGTGTCGCAACAAGACCACCTAACCCTTCTCGTGCCTGTCGACACCGGYGGACATTGTGAACTCATGGAAACGCCGGGGGCTCACCTCCTCGCCGTGTTCGCTTGCGATCGCTCCTACAACGACACAAAGCTCCGGGGCCACTCCCTAGAAAAAAAGAAAAAMATCTCAGCAATTCACCTCCTTTGCTTCCACGCGAAGAACCACCACAGAGACACGCCAAAAAATAATCTCCTTAGCACAACACTMCCCGGATCTGCGACTCCTTCAAATCTGTGTCCCACGTTGTTCTCCACACTGTCCAAAACTCCAAAACTCTAAATTTTTTTCAGCTTCACCACAAATGATCTCTTCCCCCACCAGCATTGACCAGAACAACACCCTCACAACCACCAAGACTGAGTCCGGAATATTTTACCCGCAATCCTACCTGGAGCACCAAAAGCAAGGAAACCAGAGGGTTACCACTTTAACACGCCACCCTAAGTTCCACAATCATGAGCACAGGCAATCTCCAAACCCCTCGCTCACACCACCTGGAGGCGAGGTATCCTGCATTAACCCCCTAAAGGATGTTAGCACTTCTGATACAGTGCACATACTATTGCAGAAGTAAGAAGGCCAATTACACGTAGTAGAAGTTGCTTTTTCACCGCGAATTTTTTTTTTAAGATTGTCAATGTCTGCACCCTTGCTTCACGATTTTCACAGGATTTTTTGAAACAYGATTGKGTGAGAAAAAAACCCTCGTATRCAAGGACCTTAAAAGAGCCTGGAAGTTCAATGCATACGTTCAACTTTCCGGGGCACACTCTGCAGGATGTCCGGCTTCTGCTGACRAAAGTACTACGGACATGCCAGAGCCGGTTAGTAGGGAAACACATAACCTACAACACAGGTTACCWCTGACATAGGATAGCGACTTAAGGGCGATGGCCAATCAGGGTTGTTTGTCTCCCCGAACTCAGTTGGAATGACGGTGTCATGGGACAAGAATGTTGTATCCTACATGAAGTTTCTCTAGCGGTATCCATATTCCCCCACTGCAACAAGAGCCCCGCTTGACCTTGTGCAAGTGTTTCACTCTCAACCCCAACTTCTTCGGCACGTTTGTAAAGTGAGAGCAAAGTTTCAGTAGATTAAACCTTACCGCTTACGAGATCGTTGACCTCAAGAAGTTCTTTATCATCATGCTCCAGCTTATCTATCAGAACTTCAGCATGAAGCTCATACACTCATTGCTTCCTACTTTCTTGCTCACTTACATGTCATGAACTTATTGGTTCAAACCTTGAAAAAATCAAAAACACACATTCCAAGGAGAAAATAGAAATATCTTCCAGACTTGGTCCAAAATACAACACCCTATTGATTGGTGATGGGGTGCCAGTTAGATTTGGATCCCTCTACCATAATAATGGGATACCAACGAGATTAACGTGAAGATACCTTCTCAATGATGCCTTCCATATTGGAGGGTCTACAAGTAAGGGGGTCTCTAGCTCAAAAGGCATCACAAGGACGGCTCCATGATGTTGATCAATGATGCACGTTGTTTGTTTATGCCAAATTAATTTGATTCAACATTGTGATAAATGTTACACTGTCAAACCTTGTTCCTGTGAGTCAAAAAGACCTCAAAAAATGTAAGTAGTTTAGTAACAATTGGCTAGAAAAAACCTTAGTTCATTATACTTTGTGATGGCCCTACCTCAAGGACAAAGGCGGAAGGTGAGCATCACATAATAGAATCCTAAAGATTAAAGGCTCTTGAACATGATATTAACAAGTAATGGGGGCATTCCACTAAAATGAATTAGAAGAAAAACAAACAGTTGTCCACTAAAGGGATAATTGTACAATGAAAGTTTATCATCAAATATTGTCTTTGACCTATATGCTTTGATAGGCGTAGGAATTGAATATGATGTCATATAATCCAAGGTTTCTTTAAGGATAGTTGGTGCCTCAATCCTTTCTTTTGTTGTTCTACAATCTTTAAACAGCTCTGGATCGAGTTCTTGTAGAAGCTAGGGTATCAATTATAACATTGATACTCATGGCTAATTCAATTCTTGCTAGATGCATTGACAACTCATTTATACCAATTTGATCTGGAATATAACTTATTTCTAAAAAGTGAATGACCTTAAAACAAAGAAAATAATCCATTTCTTTTTAATAGTTACAAAATTATAAAAGATTTACAATAGGCAAATTAATGCAAAATTCAATATTTAAGCACATCATGCACTAATTGAATTAATGTGAGTAGTTTTGATTTTTTTAAATGAATCAAAAGGTACCAAAAGGCAAAATTGAAAGAGGAGTCCTCTTTTTTTAAAATGGTTAAAACAATCAATTTATTGTTGCCAAATAATGGATGATATTTATTGAATTTGACGAAATCATCAAAATTGAACAAGTCGGGTCTGATTATACAAGTGAAAAAATATTTCCATCCAAAGATTAACGACATGATAGATTTTATTGTTGCTACTCAAGATAGTTTTCAAAAATACTTTACAAAAAATAAAATATTGTAATATTCAACTAGATTAACTTAAATCACTTACAAAAAGTTTCAAAGAAATTTAAAAAATACACTATTAGAGAGATAAAATTATTTGCTATACTTTTTAACCCCTAAGGGACCGGGGTGTTTGAGCATATCTCTTGTTTTTTAGACTAGCTCTCGTAACAAGCATAATTTCTCATTTGTGTGGAATAATTTTGATGATCGCTACCATTGAAATGAAAGTAGACTTTTGTATCTTTCGTATGAAAAAAAGATCAACAGAATCGTATTGTTTTTGGAAAAATGCCACTGTTGAAAGATTGATGAAAGATGTTCAATTAGGTAGTACTTTGTACATACTGTGAAATGGGAATGTTGTAATCAGAATGCTCAAAAGTGCTCCAAAAACACTGAATTTTTTTCCACAAATACATATCACCATTATACTAATGTCTAATTTTTTTCAACTCATTTTGAGGTGTAGAGAAAATGATATGAGGATGTGAAGTGACAACCCACACTATCTTTTTTATTCTAAAAAAATTCACCAAAAATCACGCTTTTGATTGTTTCTCGATCGGAGTGCGCCAAGAGATTCAACGTAAAAAATCATTGAGGGTCTCTTTGTTGTTCATGAGGTGTTAGTGAGGTTAACATATYAAATTTGTTACAAATGTAGTTGCAAAAGCCATGTGGTGGCCTTTTGGTCCTTTAGGGGTTAATCTATAAAGATGTATTTTGGAATCTTTTATTATTGGTAAATAAATTTCAAAGGACAATTTATCTTCTTTTTTGAGGCAAAATTAAGATAAAGTTATCAATATAGGTATAGAGGCTKACATGTTTGCCATTCTATTATGATAATCAATTAATAATCTATCACACTCAAGAATGTTATACAAGAGTACTACCAATCCAATAATTAAGGTAGGAGGTCCATAAATGGAGCATCCATGGGCTGGAAGAGAATTTTGGTGAGGTAAAACGTCTTGAAATGTTATTTAGTAAATTTTTCTTAAATGAAAAGTGGAATTGACATCCAACCCAAGTTGTTTCATAATTTTTGGAGCTTTGTGAAATTAGTTATAAAATTTTGAAGTTGAAAGGACATAGGTCTTTGGAATGGAGCACCTCCTAAAATGTACATTGTTAGAACCTTCAACCTTAATACTATATTTTTGAAAGGCTCGGAAGTTCAATTTTGGAAGCATTATGGCATTTTTGTGCATTTTACATAGAAGGTGCAAAAATAAAAATACATTATAATGACATATTGAGTTTGTGTTTATGCAAAGGTGTATCAATTGACACATGACACTTCCAATTTGGATCATTATTGCACCTCCTACACATTTTAGAAGCAACAAAGTGAGCATGTATTCTTCTTGTATAGTGTTGTATTTGAGCATTCTAGGAGTTAGATGATAATATGTCATGTAATTGAAAGATGCTAGTTATTGAATTGTCAATCCCAAATCAATTGTACATGCCTTGCCATATTTTAGTACATGATTTGCAATATAGGAGCGAAATAAAATATCGTAGAGACGGCTCCTCACATACCTTTCATGACTAACGGGCCTCCTACCATGTGAGTTGGGCCAATAAAAAGAGTACTAGAAGACAAAACGTGAACACCGATTGTCTAGCCGACTTCGGTGAGTGGAAAAGTTCGATTTCAAGGTTCACCGATATTGGTGGACAAACCCATTGGTGAAGCTTGGTCAACTTGAAGTGAATCACTACGTGTGTAATTTTTACTCGATCTCTCCCCACCCATCGGGTCCACCTAGCACCACAATTTCTTATTTGACACTATAGCTTCCCCAAGGAACTCTGCCCACCAGACTCACATGGCATGAGGCCATTAGGTGGGTACTCCCAACCCACCACTATTCGTTGTAATTATGTCTAGTTACTATTCCTAAGACTGTCAAATATCCATATCTGCTTGTTGGCAAGTGAAAGAAGGTTCCAAAGCACAAAAAAATGCAACTTTTGGGTAATGTAGGCAAAAATAATGATTTTAGGGTTGGGAATGTGCAATTTTTTTTTAAGTGGTTGTTCTAAGATTGTTTCCTCCACTCATACATGCATATTGATTTTGGAGATGTATAATCAGAAAGCAATGATGGTGGTTTTAGGCAGGGTGCAATTTGGAGTGTAAGTACCCACCTCAATGTAGTTGATCTGTATGTACAAAACTGGGCTACATTACAGTATCATTCTAATACATAAATGGGTTCTGGCATGGAGATGATGTTAAACAAAGTACCGTATTCTCTAATGAATGAGAGCCTGTCTGACATACAAATTTCAATGTAAAAATAAGAGAGAGAGAGAGAGAGGGGGCAGCCTTGGTCTCCTATTCAAATTACGTTAAAAAAAACTACATTAATTATTGTCCAATCATTTGAAATTTTCTCTAGCTTTTCCCTCTTTCTCTTTTCAAATGGAATCCAAAATTAAAGTATTTCAACAATCCATTATTGGAACTATTTCCCCCACCAAACTTGCTATACATCAACATTATTTTATACCTAATTGTACGYAGTATATTCTGGACAATGTTCCCTGCATATTTTTTGATGTTGCAATTCCACTTGAAACTTCCAATYCTACTACCTACTGATCATGCCAMCTGAAGAGCAAGAGCTGCAAGCTTTGAAGCACAAGTGGGATTCCTATGTGGTGCAATCATGGCGTTGGTGCATGCCCAGGGACAACACTGCAACTGGCTCCCTACTACACAAACTGAGAGCATCCTTAATCCTTAAAGGACGGACCGGTGGTTGTGGAAATCGTGCATTTTTTATACTGTGTAACATCATCTATTTTGAAAAGTCCAGTATACTCATTGGAAGTCAAAGTACTAGAAAAGATCTTCCCTTTCCACTCCTAACACTAAGGATGAAAAGTTGCAATTCCGTCCTACACGGTTTGATTCTCTGTCATCCAGAGGACACAAAATGTCCGCCACGGCGTTCAAGGGTTAATCAATGTTTGGGGAGAATCACCAGTCAGTTCATTGTTAGCGGGTGGAATTGGGGAAAACTCGATTGCTGCTTGAAAGCAATGGAAAAAAATACTGAGTGAAAAATCTATAAAAAATTATTTGAAGTGAAAAAAATAGAAAAAATAACTAAATTTGGACGCAATACTTGAAAAATTAGTTCTATATGGGAATCAAGGAAAAATAGTTGGTAAAACTAAAAAACTTTCCCAATTGTTGTCACCAATGAACCACCTGGAACCACAAGGCTAATGTATTTCTAACTTTTGCACGATGTGGGATTAGAACTTAAGAATGTTGTCACTAGAAGAACCTAAATTAAAATAGAGACAAGATAAGCATATTTGGAAATTTCACCACCAACATTAAAGTTGGTTACAAGAATAGACAAAAATTACTAAGTAGGTTGTAGTAAAAGCAACCAAGATCCATTTTTGTTAAGATCTAGGAGGATGAATTATTGATGAAATTGGATCACAAGTTGGTTTTGCAACAATCTACCTTGAACTCCACCGCGTATTATACTTTAAGAAAGAAACTCATGCAAATGGCATGCTCACAAGTTTTTGTTTGTTTTCTTATTTTTGATCGATTTTGGTTTGGTTATCCATAATCCACATCAAAATATTTTTAAATGAAATTTAATTGTTCTTTATGCATTTTTTAATAATAGTACTCTCAAGTTCTAATTCCATACTCGTCAAAAAGTTAGTAATATCTTTGTTAGGACAACTATTAGATGCATTGAAGATGCTCGCGAGAGCATCTTCAAATCMTGGTCAATAATATTCCATTCTAGCCAGCTCCACCATTTTTTTGTATGAAAAGTGAGAAATTAATACATGGACTTAGTAAAATAATCTCTCTAGCATTGAGAATGTTGCAACATTGCTAGGATTGACAACTCTACGAAAACTACTATTATCCTTTACAAATTCTTCATTGGATTAACAATGATGAAAATTATTTTTTACTTTTCTCCATTTACTAGGATGCTTGTGATTCATTTAGTGACTAATGTAAATTATTTTTACACTTGGTTTACATACTAGGATGTTTGCAATTGGTTTAATGTATAATCTTTTCTTTGCAATGGAATGAATTCTCCATTTATACCCCCAAAAGGAAAACACTTTGCATAAGCCACTCATGGGAAATCTCTTTCTTCATCTCTTGCACAAATTTGCACTATAATTAGGGTTTCTTGCTCGATTACGCAATTCTATTCACATAATCAAACATTGTGCATTTTCATCCAATCACGTACGTCCTATTCATACCCCCCTCATCCGTGGGGATTTTGTATAGGGCAATGCCCAAGGAAGAGCGCATTTCGCAATATAAAGCGCCAACAAGGAGGCGTTTTATATCGCGAAATGCTTGATGACAAGGGACGTTGTCCTATACAAATCATGAGCAGGAAATTGAATTTGGATGAAACACTTGAGATGAAAAAACAAATTTGGATGAAGAATCCGTAATGCTCGATTACGCGATTTTCTCCACGTAATCGGGCACTATGACTAATTGCGCCGCGGACCTCTCCCAGGAAATGAATAGGCAATTTCATGGGAGTTGTTTACGTGAAAAAAGGCACTTCCTCGCCAAACACCCCTCCCTCCTTCTTGGGCATTGCCCTATAAGCTTACACAATATTCCATTGTCCAAGGGCATGAGTTATCCCCTGAAGTCCCAAGTGTCCTCTCGGGGGACACTTGGGATTTCAGGCAGGCTCTTGTGATCTCAATTTTTGACATAATTTTTTGAAACATTTTTTTGATGATAGAAAACCACGTTAGCTTTCTATAAATATAATTTTTGTCTCAATCGGTGCCCGAGGGCAAAAGTTATGCCATACTATGTATAAATTTTAGTTTGTCGGGCAGAAAAAAAATCACAAAAATATGATTTTTTATTTATTTTTCATTTTTTTCTCAAAGATTATGTTTTTGTGTACATCTGAAGATTTGATTCATTCTAGTTGGCCTAATAATGAGAAGTTATGGACAATCTTGTTTTTAGGGCTATGTAAGCATCCTCTAGAAAAAATAACTTATAGGATTCATATCTAAATGCAATTTTCACAATTTTTTGAAAAAAATTGTTGGACAAGGTTAATTTTACTTGCCAAAACAATCTCACTGTTGGGGTTATTGTGTTTCAATCCCATCTTAGAGCTATTAACCATTTAATTTTTTTTTCCAATTTTGGACCTACTTCTATTTAACAATTTTTTTAATGATTGAATATCAAGTGTGTTTTTTCTTGAATTTTTTTTCCTTGATCCTCAACTTGAATCTTCAACACAGAAAATTTTAATTTCAAGCCCGGTAGAGCAAAAAAAATTGATTAGGAAGCTCCAAAGCCTAAAAATCTACTCATAGAATGTATAAAAGAGCTTGTTTTCCCCACTTTAAACGAAGATATCATACAATCTATGCGGTCAAAGTTCGTGAAAATTTTCATATACAATTATATACTAGTCTAGTGCAAGATCCTACGATTAGATATGCAAAAAATTGAAAAGTTTGAAAGCTTTGCACCTTGCAATAGAAATGGCAGTTTTGAATGGATTTTGATAGAAAAAAGGGCTTGGGACTTTATGGGTTAAGTTAAGTTTGTTCAACTGAATAAGACCAGGTTTCAACTAGAGTCAAGGACCAGATCCAAAAAAAGTTTGAATGGATTTTGAGAGAAAAAAGGCCTTAAGACTTTAGGGGTTAAGTCAAGTGAGAAAAAAGGCCTTAAGACTTTAGGGGTTAAGTCAAGTTCGTTCAACTGAATAAGGCCAGGTTTCAACTAGAGTCAAGGACCAGATCCAAAAAACCTCACGACCAACAAGATTTCTCGCAACCCATAGAGTCCAGACTGTCAACCAATAGGATTGCTCGATTTCCAGTGTTTCTTTGGTCCTAGACCCTGGTCGAAACCCAGCCTATTTAATGTAACTCACTCAAAGGTGCGCAGAATGTGTGTGTGTAGTGTCTTCTGACACTGCAAACTCATGGTTTTACAGCACTCATGTGCAGGTCTGTTGAAGYTATACSGTATTACTCTGACACTCTGCTGCTTTGGGTTTTCGGCAGCATGTGCATCAGAAATGAAAGCATGTGTAGATATCATCATGGGCTGCGTCAATGGCGGACGACGACGCAATTAAATAAGTGGAGTCTTTATAAGTTACTTATTATTRTTATTACAAAGCTCTCTTCATCATCTCAGTTCAATTGTTTTTCTGCATAAGTTAATCATGGTCAAAAGGATGTGCACAATTTTCCGTCCRTCCGTCCGTCCRYCCCCTCCTCCTCGTCATCGGTGATATTTGAAGCTTGCACGTATGTGATAGGATCAGCTGACCTGATATTCAGCTAATGAATACCTTATTGGCGTATCCGGGGGTTGAATGGGTCAGGCCTGGAAAGAAAAAGCTAATGATGTGAAATTAGTAGATGAGGACATAATTAGTTCAACAAACAAGGACAACTATTTGTAAATTTTGTTTTTTCAATTTTTTGGGAACAAATGAAACAGAATGCCATTGCAAAGAAAAAAGAAAGTACTAGGCACTAGCCATATACATATACTTTGACATTTAAAGTCGGTACACCCAAAAGTGCCACAAATTGGTATTGTGCCTATTGTTAGGCTGGTCACATTTTCATATTTTGTTGTTGGTAGGTAAAAGGAGGTTCCAATGCACTAAAGAATGAGACATTTTGATACAATGCACTCAAAAGTGGCTGTACACAATCTAGCCATTTCATTTTGGTATTAGTTTCCCCCCCTCCCTCTTAAATAACTAGAGCTGATTTTTTATTTAAAAAAAATTACAAACCCCCGGCCACAACCATTGATCTTGGATACGATCTTGGACACAGATATGATACAAATACAAATACAGATACGTTACAGATACGATACAAACATGATACAAATACGATACAAATATAGATACAAATATGGACACAATATCGATACCATACAAATATGATACAAATACAAATACAAATACAAATACAAATACAAATACATGTACGAATACGGATATGGATACTGGGAAACATATCCCATATTGTTTGGAGCAATTCCTGCTTCCTGAAAATTATAATTTTTTTTTAATTTAAAGTTTAATTGGATTGGGTTGGGCTGGTTGTGTACAACCACTTTTGAGTGCATAGAAGTGTCACTATGCACTCTATGCACTCAAAAGTGGCTGCACACAACCAACCCCACTATACATAAGTTATGAAGGATCAAAGTTTGGTTCTAAAAGTTGATTTCTTCCACATAGTTAGATAGTTGATTTTGGAGATGTATAGAATGTGAAGATGGTGGTTCAAGATTAGGGGCAATTTTTGGGGTGCCTACCGTACAAGTAATACACCTTGCCTACAAGTATTGATCGCTTGACAAAAAAATATTTTAACAATGTAGATTGTGATGGGTTCAAACCCCCATTTGTTGGGCAGGCAGGTCCACCTTTGTAAGGTAGAATGCTTCTAAAGCGACCATTTAAGAGTTGATTGCGTTTTTAGGGAAGCTAAACTCTATGAAACAATTTTCAGTAATTTTCATAGGAAGAAAAAATGAATTGGCATCTAACCCAAGTCATAATTTTGTGTTTTTCAGACGTTCAAGGAATTAGTTACAAATTTTTGAAGTTGTAATGCAGTGATTACTAAAAGTGACCACCTCATGAAATGTACATTGTTTGTACATTGAAAGAAGCAAAATATACCTCTACAGCACGATTGCATTTAGAGCATGGGCGCTTTAACATCAGACTACCTTTGTTGGGCATTGCGGATTCTTCATCCAATTTTTTTTCTACTTCATCTAAGGAATTTTTATTATATTTACCATGTTCCGTATTTTTGAGCGAGCGGTTTATGCCGAGCAATATCCCTTGTTCGATGAGAATTGCGCTGAAAATTGTGTCGATGAGGCAGGCAGAGTTCGATAAAGAGACAAATTTTTTTGCACAATTCCCTCCACGCAAGCATTGCCATATACATTACTTCATAATTGCCTACTCACTGTGTATAGTATAGTGACACAATGAGTAAATTTAAAAAAAAAAAAAATTCAACACCCCCTTCTTCCCTCCCAAAAAATTTAAGTTAAATTTTTAAAAAAAATTGGGAGGGGGAAGGGGGTGCTAAATTAAAAAAAATTGAATTAAATTTTTTTAATTCAGAACCCCCCCTCCCTCCCCCTCTTGTAATTTTGGGAGGGGGAAAGGACTCCAAACAATATGGGACAAACATTCAGCCGTATTCGTATTCTATTGTATATGTATTCAATAGTACTCGTATTTGTATTCAGTTGTATATTCATTTGTATTTGTATTTGTATTCGTATTTGATCCAACGGCTGGCGATTTGAGGGGCCTGAAGGTGGCAAGGATAAGGCTGCCTGCCACTCTTAAGTGCATAGCATACTGGTGGGAAAATAGGACTTTATAACTATAGTTCATTTTTTTGTAGGTGCAAGACTTGCTGAAAGTTAGTGGGTATGATTAATTTTTCCCTTGGATGCCTCCTTGGATGCTTTGTCAAACTAAATGGTGCTTTTAGAATAATTTTACTTTTTAACCCATGGGTGGTGATCGTGGAAATTATCCCTTTTGGCAGTGTCTGACATCATGTCTGCATCAAAAGAAAAGTGCTTATTGGAAGCCAAACTACTATGCATGATCTCCCCTTTTTACACAAAATTCCAAGGATGAACAATTGCACTTTTGTCTTACATAAAAAGACTTTTTGTTATTCATTAGTTGAAAAGCGGTTGTAGCATCATTTCATTTCTAATCAACATGGTGGAAATTATCTAAAATTATTTCCATCCACAATATCACCTAAAAGTAGTTAACTTCATCCAAAATTTGGCAAATCAAATTATTCCTTAAGATTTTTTGGCAGTTTCATCCACATTGTTTTCTCTTAAATTTTGGTAGCTAGCACAAAATTGATGTAGTATAGGAGAAGAAATTTGTCAAAAATTCAAATGCCAATGCAAAGCCTCCTTCCTTTCACAACCAGCAAAGCATCCATTCTTGATGATTTAATCAATATGTGATAATGTTTTGGAAAAAGAAGACTCTTGGATTTTGGAAGAATGGTGTAGAAGAGCATCATTGAATCTAAAGTAAACCAATGTATGCCATCTAGAAGATCCATCTTAGACACGTAAGAAATGATCCATTAAAGTCTTGCATGAACCCTTGACATACCTTTTCAATAAACAAAATTTAGGCTACATTAGGTTAGGTTAGTGGCTACAATTTTGGTGTTGGATGCCATGGTGATGGAGCAATTAGTGATTATACTAGGAACTTCTACCTTTTGAGTGTAAATTCACCACATGAAATGAACTTTCTAGGCCTTGAGTTTACGTTGTGTCTATCAGTTAGGAAATATTGTGATTGCTTTAGGTCAATGAGATGGCCATTATGGATACACTTTTGTTGATTTGAGAATACTACACTTCAAAGATTCATAACAAATTCGTACTTTGTCCACACAAAAGAAAAAAATTTGAATTCTTCTCCCAATTTCTCACATCTGGCTTCCCACAGATTTAAAAAAATTATTCAACAAGGCAAACCAATTAGACACTCTAATTTGTTGTGGACTCTGTTATACTCTCTTCTTGCCATGAAATCATCTTTTCATTTTCTCCTCAAAAATTGAAAAAATAAGTAATCCTCTTCATTTCAAAATTTTCATGAAAAGAATCTCACAAAATTCAAATAAAAGTAACAATTGTACTCTCACAAATCCATATCTTAGGTTAGTTTTTCCTTTTTTTTTTTTTTTCTTTTGTATATTACAATGATCTCCTACAGTGTACTCCCAGTCACGTTACTTATTGATTCCACAAGAAAGGTATCTGCAAGGAGGGGTGCATGGACATTGTTTCGTGGCATTTGGACCTACGGTTTGAAAGATACCAAATCTTCAAAAAAGTTATGAATTCAAAAATTCAAAAATTATTTTTACTTTCTCTTGTTTTATTTTTGGCATTAGCAACGGCACATTAGTACAACTGAGTGGTAAGTTAGAGTACTGTAGTCAGTGTAGTGGTGGGCGGTAATGAGAGCCGTTTCCCATATTTTTTTAATTATTTAATTTTTTGAAACACATGGACCATTTCCATTGATCTATATTTGGCAAAATCAACAGACCATTCACAACCCTGACACGTGAATTTTGTTTCTGTATTTTAGGAACAGGAATGGCGGGTTTAGGCTATAGGGACATTCTTAGAGCTAAAAATATTCAAAAGACCCGWAACAGGAGGACGGACATAGGTGCCGTATGTATTCTGGTGGGAAAGGGAAAAAAACTGCTAAAAAGCTCCTAATATTATGGTTGGCTGGCTACTCAGAGTCCCAGACTCTTTCTTCATTATTGCTACAGGTCCTCTCTTGGTGWCGCGGTTTAGGGTCTGATCGAAAGTATCACGAACCCTTGTTCATAGGACGGACCGGTGGCTGTGGAAATCATGTATTTTTGTATAGGGCAATGCCCGACGATGAGGGCCACTGCGTGCAAAAAGGGCCGATGAGGAGGGTGGAGCCCGACGAGGAGGCACTCTTTTGCACACAATGGTCCTCATCGTCGGCCATTGGCACAGCGTAAACCACAGCCGGGAAATGCAAAACTTTGGATGACTGAAAAACATTTGAATGAGAAATACGTAATGCCCGATTACGCAATTTTGTCCGCGTAATTGGGCATTACTGGCACGAAACTCTAATTACTATGTAGATTCCTTCGTGGCGCATTTCCCTGCAGTGGTTTACGATACCATATGACATCATCTACTTTGAAAAGCCCAATATACTCATAGGAAGTCAAAGTACTAGAAAATATCTTTCCCTTCTACTCCTAATATTGAGGATGAAAAGTTGCAATTCTGTCCTACACTGTTTGATTCTTTGTCATTTAGAGGATACAAAACGTCTCAAGCTGCGTTCAAGGGTTAAACATGTGCCCCAATTAGGATTTGATGGAATTAACATTAACCCTAGAAGGACGGACCTTGGCTATGGAAATCATGCATTTTTGAGACCGTGTGACATCATCTACTTTGAAAAGCCAAATATACTCATTGGAAGTCAAAGTACTAGAAAATATCTTCCCTTTCCACTCCTCATAACGAAGATGAAAAGTTGCAATTCTGTCCTAGACAGTCACGAAATGTCCACGGCGGCATTCAAGGGTTAACCCCTAAACGTCTAGATTCATCTCCAAAATTGACTATTTGTGAAAAATCAATTCAAAGTGCTATTTGGAAGCATATTTTTGAATTGGAATACCATTAAAAGTTGTATAGCAAGAGTTGTAGATTTCATCCGTACAATTAAATTCACCAATACTATCACCAATATTGTTTTTATAAATTTTGAAAGGAAAATTTGAAAATTCTTTCAAAATTCGATAACAAGCAAAATATATCCATTTTGGAGTAGAATTTGTTGGAATGGATTTGAAATGAGGTTTTCTTGACACGGTGATTTTTTTAATTTTTTGTGTTCTTAAATTTGTGACCTCATTTTGGCAAATGTAGTTTTGAACTAAAGTCAACGCAATTTTGTTTTGATCAACCTTTTGGCATACTTGCACATTGATAATTTTAGAAAAATATGTATTCTAATAACACCAAATCCGATCCTAAGATAAAACAACAACTTCATATAGTATGATCTCCACAAATTAGAAGAACTTTTATCCAATAAGTTAGGAGAATGAAACTTCAATTCCAATTTGTTCATTGTCCAAAAAATGGACATTAGAGCACCCAAAGGTTAATAAGATCCAGAATCAAGGTTTGATTCTCATGGTCTAAATTAAGTTGCCACAAATTGATACTGTTTTTAGTTATTAGGCTAGTTAGATTTTCAAATTGTTTTCTTCACAAGTAAAAGGAGTTTCCAATGCACCTAAGAATGCGACATTTGGATACAATATGCAAAAGTTATCAGGGGTCAAAGTTTGGTTCTATAAGTGTTTCTTCCACATAGCTACATAATTGATTTTGGAGATGTACAAAGTCTTGAAGATGGTGGTTTTAGATTGGGGCAATTTTTTGGGAACCTCACCTAAACCCAATTTGGGTATAATTTTGAATTAGCAATCCCTATTTGCAAAGAATGCTTTTGTTAATGGGGCTGCGGAAAAACTTATAGAATTTTTTTTTTTTTGTGGGTTATCTTTTAGATCTTAGACATTTGAAAAAAAGTGATTTTTAGTATGTACTTAGAAAATATTAGCAATGAAGCTAGTGCGTGAGCATAGAGACATGAGCCTTTGAATCTTTAACCTAATTGTAGGTATTGACCTATAACCATTTGAAGGTGTTTATAACATATGTACCTATAACATAGACACTTATAACCATAGAATGTCTCTAAGTTTTGTAGACTAGCTCCTATACTATAAGAATCCCGTGTTTTAGGTGATGGATTTTAGGTGATATTCAATGTAGGCACCCATGTTTTTATGTCAACAATAACGTTCAACATAACATTAAGATGTTATGGCAGACGACATAAAATCATAGGTTGCTACATTGGATGTCATCTAAAATCAGTCACCTAAAACATGGGGTTTTTATAGTGCTAGATTCATATATGGGCTCATAGAATCCACAATCACATGCTAACACTATCCAAATATTATTCTTTTCTATAAATACAGAAAGTATACATAGAGTTCAATTGTAGAAAGTAGAAATGCACTTAGTGTGGAGTTGCAGTATGTTTATTTGATGCACATCCAACAATGCATTCTGTAAGAGATTCTATGCATTGTAAGGCATACAATTGGATTATTTACTTAGACACCTCATCATGTTAATGACCATATACAAATCACAACAATTTATTCTTCCGAAGAAGCAAATTGGAACTTGAAATTAGACATTGATTTCTAACCTTTCTAACAACTCATTGCAAGTAGTAAAATACATTTTTTGTTCAAATTTCTACGAATAAAATTTCAAAGTTGGAGATTTAAAAAAAATCCACTTGACATCTCAAAATTTATAAATTTTTGAATTTTGAAACCAGTCAATTTTTCAAATTTATAGTTGATAAATGATACAATTGAAAATTTGAAAATAATTATTTATTTAGAAAGAGAGGAAGTTGAAAGTTGGAAAGTTGAAAATTGATCAATTAATAAATTTCATCTACAAGACTTTGTCTTGAAATGAGTTCTTTTGAAATTTCAATACCAATTGTTCCTACGTTTTTAGAAATGGTGATTTCCATAGGGACCCCGCGTCTTTCTAGGATTAAGTTGGAATTGAGAAGTGCTCCCAAATTGTTCCTACCCTAAAATGTTAATTTGAGATGAATTCAAACTTTGAATATGCACCCATGAGCTAAAAGGACATTTTTAGAGTAGAGATAGTTTTGATGCAACCTACTTGAGTAGGAGGAAAGAAGACACCCTCCACTTCCTACCTAGAGCTTGAATGCTTGAAATCTTGATTTTCAATTTTCTTTCCTTGTTTGATAAGTGAGGGTGAATATCTTATTGTAAGACCATGACCAATAGTATTCTAAATTAGGTGAACAACCCGATCACCATTCTTGTCTAAATTCCACCTTTATGTACTTGATGGTTACATTCAAAATGAAATTTGCACTACTTCTTCATGTGGATTTTGGAAGTCAATAGGTCAATTCACTTCATGTCATCTTTCTCATTCTTTGCATAAAATTGTGCAATTATGAATGCTTGACCTCCCTAAAATATTATTTTTGGCACATCCACAAAGTCTATTTTTGTTGGCTTTGAGTAGCTCACTCCAAGTGCCTAAACCATTTCTTCTTCTACAAAAAGTTCACTAGATTAGCAAAGATGGAGATTTATTTACTCATGGATTCTACATGACTTCTCATTGATCGATACCCAAAATATCATGTAATGCAGAGGTTGCTCAAACAAGTAATTCAATTCAAGAAACAAAGCCCCTTGTATTTTACTAGCTTAGGAGTCTCGAATTCCACACCATTGTGCACGCTCACTATGATAGCAATCCCCTAGATGTGCCATGTGACTAAGCCTACCACTCCATAGCCACTATGTACTAGCTATATACATCGTAAAGTTTCAAATCTACACCCAACTAATAAAAACAAAACAGGCGGTCAAACCTTCAAAAAAGCTAGTCTTTGCAACAAATTAAAGCTCTTACTATCAGTTGGCATACCGGTAGCCAAACTAAAAAAGAAAAAAAAGGATGCATTGGGATACACCCCCCCAAACAATGGGAACGAAACATAGGAACTGCCAAACTCAAGCTCGACGGAATGACGACATAGATGCCCCGACTTTTAATTTTTTTTCCGTAGTTCCACCTGCCTTACAAATTTAACAGCTGGGGCTCTAGCCAAGCCCGCGACGACATGGAGTTCGTCAAAAGAGCCACGATCATCAACATGTACGTACTCATATAAGTTATTGGGGGTGCCTTGCGTTGGCAGACTAGTTCCGTTAAAGTACTGATAAGGATCTCGGGGGCCCCCACCGAGAGGTCTGTCCGCGGGATAAAGTATAGTACTCCTATCCAACATAAAGCTCTTGAGAGCAATCATCCTTTTTTCTGCTGTGTCGCCCCCTGCTGGTCGGCCGGACAGAGGGGGTGCTTCAGTTGCACATTTCCCCCCCTTGTACGACTTATTGCTTGCATTTATTATTCATTTACCTCATCTCTTTTCCAATGGGATGGGATCGAATGGAATCGCATTTTCTTTGCGAAAAAAAAAATATGTGGATGGGGTGGGTGGGTRGGGTGCCAATTGATGGGAGGAGGGAGTCTGGTGGGGGTTCAAAGTTTAAAAAAAAATTATTCAATTATATGGGCCTTATGTGTTGTCTTTCCATGTCATGGCCTAAGGATTGGGACAATGAGAGTTTTGTGAATATTCATACCAAAAGAGCAAAGGGGGCCTCAAAATTTTGTAAAAACTCAATGATTTGATGGATGCCTATAGATACAAACAAATAGGTTTCAGCACTTTAGTGAAGATCACTTTTTGATGAGGAAATGGGGAATTGATATCATTGAATTCATTTACTCACATTATTATTATTGAACTTTTTATCACTTTAGAGTGAACCCTAGTGCACAAAATGACAATAAGAATATTTGTGTTAGGACAAGTTATGTGTAGTCGCAAACCATAAATTGAAACATAATTGTGTGTTATTGAATATGTGGTCACATGGTTGTAAAGTCTTATATGGGTAAGGCAAAAATGCATATGCTTTAACCCTTGAACGCTACAGCGGACGTTTTATGTCCTCTGGATGACAGAGAATCAAACAGTGTAGGACATAATTTCAACTTTTCATCCTTGGTATCAGGAATCAAACAATGTAGGACATAATTTCAATTTTTCATCCTTGGTATTAGGAGTGGAAAGGGAAGATTTTTCCTAGCACTTTGACTTCCAATGAGTATATTTGGCTTTTCAAAGTAAATAATGTCACACAATATCAAAAATACATCATGTCCACGGCCACCGGTCCGTCCTTCAAGGGTTAAGGAGCGTCGGATAAGGGTTTACTAGTTTCAATTCAGTATACTAAGAGCATTCCTACAACAATCACACCAAGTGGGGTTTTAGCGTGGGGTTTAAAAAATCCCAGCTTCTATGTTTGCCCCCCCCCTATATTGGCACAAAATTGGGACACAAGAACATCTTGATGCATAGGGTCCAAAACTTTGACCTACTCTCGCATTTGAAGTGCTGCCATTTGAAGGCTAGCTAGGGGGTCAAAGAACGCAGATTGTACCTCAAAAACCGTGTCACAACACATAGCAAGGTACATGGGAGACACTTCATTTTGCCATGCACTCACCAAATTCTATAGTGGCTAGCCATTTTTTAGGCTTTCATAACATTTTGTAGCATGCTCTCGCACTGTCTTGGCTTAGGGTAGATGGTGTGGAATATACCACACCCATTAGCCTTCATCAATAGCTAATTGGACATGTGGAGGATGCAGAGGATGTTAGGTGTGGAATATTCCACACCATCACTGTAGAGACCATGCTTGCTACTGAATGTTATGTTGGTGTACTGCTCTAGGGCACTGGTGTTGGCTTGGCCTACTTAGTCATCGAGTTTGTGTCCCTTGGAGAGTTTCTTGGTGGAGATGCTTTAGCCCCTCAAATTTTAATTTACATTGAAACCTCATTTTTTTGTAAATCATGAGAACCTTGATCTAATAATTAATTTGCAACCTTGCCTAAAGATCTTTGGAAAGAATGGGCACAAAAGTAAATTGTGATGTACTAATCACTGATACTATCCACTTAAAAGATGCAACACAAACTATTTTTTGTAAAAACTTTCTTTCCCTCATTGTCAAAATATTTGGGCCAATTGTTCATTTTGGAAAAAAAATCAAATCACCTCCTAGAACCGTTGCTGTGGGTGGGAAAATTTAATGTGGGGCGTCTGATTGAATCGATCTCAGCTGTCCGAGCCAAATACGGAATATGTATACGAAGTGCACATACGGAATACGAATACAACATGCTAGAAATATCCCATATTCTTTGTCAAACACATTCATGTCACACAAGTACAAATGCGGGGTGGGAGGGAGGCAATTACAAGTATCAATCTCAATGAATAAGAGAATGATATGAGTACCCATTTCAAGTTTTCTTTGAAAAGATTAATAACAAATGGAGAAATGCCACATGGACCCCTCTGAAAAATCATTTGTGAAATTGACATTCTCTCATGGAAAAAAATTTAATTTAAAATTTTTCAGTTTTTAATTCAACCCCTCTCCCCTTTCAAAAATTTTAATTTTAATTTTTTTTTTGGGGGGGGGGGGTTGAATTAAAAATTAAAAAAATTTTAAATTAAATTTTTTTTCCACTCCTCACCCACCCTCTGTCACCCTCCCCTTCTTGTAATTTTCAGGGGTGGGTGGGAGTGCAAACAATATGGGATATATCCCATATTGCACTTGTATTTGTACCGTATCAATACCCGTATATATTCCAATACGTATCCGTATCCATATCAATACCCGTATAAGTATCGTATTAGTATCGTATTAGTACCGTTTTAGTCCCAAATCCTGTATCTATATCCGTATTCAATTTTTTTTGAGATCAACGGTTGTAGGGGGGTTGTAATTTTTTTTACAAAAAATCAACGGTTCTCGTTTTTTAGCAGGGAGGGGGGGTTGTTAATTAATGCAAAACCTGTGACTGCCACTTTTGGGTGCATAGACTGTCTTTTGAAAAGATTAATAACAAATGGAGAAATGCCACATGGACCCCTTTGAAAAATCATTTGTAAAATTGACATTCTCTCACTATCCACTCAAACTATCCACTCAAAAGACAGTGATATGTTTACCATCCTCTCAATCATCATTGATTGAGAGGAATTACAAATCTTTTGGAATAGGGACCATGGCAATATGATATTTCAAGAGAGTGGAGACTTGCTTACTTCAAATTTGAAGTCTTAAATCCTAAAGTTTCATGTGTTGGAAATTGGTCAACACTCCCAAAATTGTTCCACATAGTAATTTTTAAAAATGTCAATTTGATCTGTTTTAAAGAATTTAGAACCATAGGATCTTATCGTTGATTGGTATTAGATTCACATGTAAACTTTGGGTTATGAGGGCAATTTATAAGTGTGACTAGCATCTAAAGTGAAACAATATTTGCTTCTAAGATTGCATAGGCATTAGTCAATGTGATTTAGTAGGACTTTTGACTCCATAACTCATATTTCCCCTTGCAAAGAAGATTGAGGTTTTTCAAATTTGAATATGGTCTCAAGTTAGAAAAAAATACACAAATTTTCATTTCAAGATGCTGCCATTTTCCATCTACGGATCTACCCAACTTGGAGCCCAAACAAAGTAATTACATAATTTTATACCAACTGTAGAGTCTTTATAAAAATTAGATCTCCTAAATTGTGTTAGATTTCCAAATCTTAAAAAAAAAAAACTAAAATTTGATGTTGCATGTTAAAATCATCTAAAAACATGTTGGATTCTAAAGAGCTTTAGGGGTTGAATTTTGAATTTTGAATAGAAACTAAACTAGATAGCTTCATGTGTGAATTTGGACTAAAATAAAAAAAAATTGAATTCAAATTCACCTCCAAAGCAAGGAGAAGGAACTTGTCTAGGTACATTAGAGTAACATTTTATGCAATACATGAATAAAATATTTTTAGTAAATATTAACAATCTTTTAATACAAGGAGGGAATTTCCACCCCTATAATTTGCAAAATTGCTAATACACTAGAAACTTTATGAATAGCATTCAATGAAGAATAAATAACATGAATTCCTTCATCCACTATGTTTTTTAAACCTTTAAACATTGAGGAGGACATTTTATATTCAATGGATGACAATGAATCTTTTTGTGTAGGACACAAGTGCAATTATTCATTTTTAGAGTTTTTTGTGAAAAGGGAAGATCTTCTACAATACTTTGACTTCCAATGAGTGCTTTTGGATTTTATAAAACAAGATTCCCACAATATCAAAATGGATGATTTCCACAATCACCAGTTCATCCTTAAAAGTTAATTTGGATTCATCGAGGAGGGATATATATCAAAAGAGGCATTTGATGTATTGCCTAGTTCTTATTCTCACGGAAAAGTTGTCATTGTAATTTAGAAAAAAATAAATATAAGTTATGGCATCAACAAGGGAGATTTATCAAATGTGGCACTTGATGCATTAGAGGTAGTCACACCTTCTTCACCCCATGGTTTTCAATCTTCAAGAAATGAAGACGTAGCATTCTCCAATTGATTCTTTGTCGCTTGCAAAGGTTCCATTATTTGAAGATTGAGAATGGACCATTCTTCTCCTTTGAACATAAAGAATAGGTGTGAAGAAGATTTTGCGAGTGAAGTTTTGATTTATTTTTCATCCTCCATGTGCCGCTTTTTAGGATTGACAAATAGGTGTGTCTTCTCCTGGCAATGCAATTAGGATACATTACTCAATTGTGCTACTCRGATCAACACACCCCAATTGCATTAACAACAGCAACGCACTTCAATCGATGTACCTGAGGTGAGGTGACTGTTCTGACTTGTCGATTTTTGTGGGTCAATTGCTCTGTGCAGGCTGCTAAAATTCGATATCCGGAGCTTTTTGCAGGCGTGGACACAGCTACAGAGACCTGGATCCTCGATAGCATGCGCATTGTACTCACCTCACCTTTATGCATTCCTGACTAATAGGAGCAGAAAACTGTTAATAGTCAATTATCAAGTGTTTTTCTTCTGCATTAWTACATATCCAGATTTTTCTATGGATGGAAGTGGATTCTGGGCACATTACGCACAGGCAGCCGTTCTTCCTGTCTACTGCAGTTGTTGTAAACAGGTAGAACTGGCATTGGGATCTGCCTTTAAAGGGATTTGTAAGTGTCGGTGATTGCAAGACTGGGCTTCGGGGTCCATAACTCCTGTTAGTTTAGTTTGTAGGAAAGAGGACCCGGAGTAGGAAAGCCAACATAGCATTGCTTTGAAGACCCCCCATACTTGCTTCAGGGGGCTCTTCGAAGACCCTCATAAATCCCAAATCCCATGTAGTAGAGCGAGTAGGGTTCATGATTAGGTCGGAATGGCCGTCCCGTTTAGGTCTCCTGGGAGTTAAACTAAAGGTCAATGAGATCATGT
Source organism: Pleurozium schreberi (assembly GCA_006891605.1). Classification (NCBI taxonomy): domain Eukaryota; kingdom Viridiplantae; phylum Streptophyta; class Bryopsida; order Hypnales; family Hylocomiaceae; genus Pleurozium; species Pleurozium schreberi. Next base: position 77,460 of record VACF01000283.1, on the reverse strand, counting down.
GAATACACTGCGGTTCTCTATACTTTTGATAGGACTTCGTTGCCTTCAATTCCCAATAGAATGCCAGGTCTGCACGGCATTGTCTTCTATTGAACTCTCCTGTGAATTTATGGGATTGCTCCAATTGAGAATCGACCATGTAGCAACTATTGTTAATGTTGTTCGTTCTGAGCAGGTGCGGCCAGTAGTGGAGACTGGGTATGAGAACGTTTTGCTTGTGCGACTGCTGCTGGAGATCAAGGTTCCTCACCTCCGCAAGTCTTCGGTATGTCAATTTGGKCACTTCTGAGTGGGTCATATSGGGACTTTCTTTGTTCAGTTTTTGTTTATTTTTTTGACCAACACGTTCAATGTCCTTCTCTGACTTTAGTGATATATAATTGGTCCCCATTTGATCAATCAAATCGGCCATTTGAAAACCTTGAACTGTTGGTTGTTTAAAGTTTAACGTGGATGCAGGTGGCAGAGAAATTGTCTGTGGACGACATTTTAGCAGACTGGGAGCATGGCATCAAGCCAGTGGTGATGAAAGAATGGAACGAGCACAACAAAGAGGAGCTGGTGGAGCTCTTTGGTAAAGTACGTGATGACTGGATGGAGCATGATCTTCATGGTTGGATTGGTGCCAATAGGTGTGAGTTCATCATCTCCTCCCGTTTCTTGCAGGCACTTAGTGTGTGGCTTCTTTCTATCTTAGTGTGATGACACCAATTTCGTTTTTAGTGCACGGGACTTTTGATATATGTAAATTCATATTGGGCGTTTTTGCACAAAAAGAATATTAAAGATCCAGGAAAGGAGGTGGTATCCTATCTAACCCCTCTAGTTTTAATTTCCATGTTAGAAGTGCAATAGATGTAACACTGAAGTTTGTCATTGGAATAGGATTARAAGGCAGAAAAAACTGTTCKTGTCYCTCTRCACTTTTAACGAATTCGGTATGATTGCTGCCTTTGACTATTTTCAAGACAAGAGAGGGTTACTTGYTGCCGATGTTCCATTCGATTGCTGTGAATGCATGAGTGGACCTTGAGTAGAGTGTTCCAAGAATGCTTTTTTTAATGTCGAATGATCTTTAGGACTCAGAAGAATCATTTTTATATATGAGTCTTCTCGTACAGGTTCTATCCAGGAACAGCGGACTCTTTGAAGTTTTCATCCTCAACCGTGTTYATTGTAACAACAAAGCAGGTAAGTYGCTCATTCAGAACCAAGGAGTCGTTGAGCTCTTTCTTCAAGGCATTTGCTTTATTCATCTGTTTTATCTCTTCACATGGTTCTCTTGTGTTTCAGGCTAGATTTACRTCTGCGTTACTGAAGGAATTAGCAGGTATTGACTTTCCGATGGACCGCATATACGGTCTTGGCAGTGGGTAAGCCTTCTTAATCGAGCAAGGTCAATTCCTCTGCTGTGGATGCACCATATGATRTTGCAATTTTCGTTATCATGAACCTCYGGTTAATATGACAAAGCYTCRAAAGAGTATACATTTTTTGTTCCTCGCTAGTACATGTACYGTTTCAGRAAATTTAACATAAATTGGACACTGGCCAATCAGACCTAAAGTGGAGGTGCTTAAGCAGCTGCAAGAGCGAGTAGAACATGAAGGCTTGACTCTCCAGTAAGTTCCCASATTTGGTGTTATCAACAAGCCCCGGGGTATGAATGTCATAAATTGTGGATGATATCATTATTTGTACGTGTGACCATCTGAATGTATCAGCGATTAATATGTTCCTGTGCCGTGCAAACAGTTTTGTGGAAGATAGGCTTGCCACGTTACGGAATGTCATCAAGACCCCTGCGCTCGACAAATGGAATTTGTATTTGGGTAATTCTTTGACCATGGATTTTGCTTTCTTTCTTTCTTATACGGTTCTCATTAGAATGATTGCAACTCTATTTTCTATGGCGTCATGCCTGACCCTACGGTCTGTTTTACAGGAACCTGGGGTTATAACACCCCTCGTGAAAGAGAAGAAGGAGCTAGCATTTCACGAATCCATGTTGTCGATCTTCCTGACTTCTGTGCAAAATTGAAATAGAATCTCTTGGTGGTCTTTGTAGACTAGAGTGACCCTCTTGGTCCTAGAGAAGAGTTAATTTGAGAGCAAATCAATCTTGACGATAACTAAAGGGCCATAGTGCATATTAGAGAGGGCAAAGGTCCCTGTTACTTTCTAGTTAAGACTGTTATATTGATTTGAAGAAGGAGATACATTTTCCCTAGGAACCCAGGAAAACAAATTCATATGTCATATAGTGTGGTGAGCAAGGACCTTGAAATTGCCAAAATACACTAGAATAACATTTTCAATGATCCATAGTGTGACCCATGGATATTATACATATTCTTAAAACCTCACAAAGATTTTAAAAATGTTCGTTGTGCACTAATTAAGTTTGTAACATCTATAAGCAAGTCTAGTCTTATATCATATCGAATTGGCAAAGACTTTGGCCTAGTGAGTGTTTGAGCTCTATTTCAACGAAGCACCTATTAGTTGCTTGATGGTAGCCATATCCAAATTGACCATTTCTAAAGGGACTTTCCACCATTGTTTCTTGTAAATATGTTTAATTCATAAATGCCAAGAGTTACATATACATAGCATTTATATTATATCAAGTCAATTTTCATTCAGTTGGAAGCATTAAGGAAGATGGTGATGGGTGTTGATGAATGCACAAAAATGAAATTATATACTACAAAATCTTGATGGATTCTTATACATGTGTACTTTATAGAAAATAAAGCAAGTCATCAACAAGTACAAGTTTTCCCTTTGTTAACCCCTAAAAGACCAACATGTGTTTTTTTGGCTACATAGCAATTTTAGACAAGTACATGTGACTGGAGATTTTCATAGTTTTGAAAGATTTCCATATATTTCCATGGATTTCCAAATTTTAATAGAAGGTGGGGACAAGGAATATCTTTCACATGCACTAAATTTCATAACACCTGAAAATATGAGTCAAAAGTTATGGCCTAATATATTACTTTTTTTCTTAAATAGACAGTCTGAGCAGATTAGAAAAATCATTTTTTGGAGAAACAAAAAATTGAAATTGGTTTTCTATAAATATACATACAAGGAAAGCTTGTATCATTCCATTTTGTTCAATGAGGCAAAAAATATGAGGGTTTTTTGTTTGCGGGAAATTATAGATTCTCTACTCTAAAATAAACTTTAAAATTATTTATTTTACTCAATTTTCAATATTTTTTGAGAAAAATAAAATCACAGGATGTCAATTGTTTATTACAACTTTGCAACCATTGAGATTGACATTTTTCAATTCCATAAATAATGGCTAGGAGTGAGGGATTCGCGATGAATCCTTCAAGGAAGTGTGGCATTTAGCATATCATTAATAAGTGATGAACATAAAGAAGCTAGAATACCAAGCATTATGAGGTTCTAAGCTATGACTCTAAAGTTATGGCTAAAAGAAAGATTGTGGTGAAAGCATGACATCCCCTCCCGGTGAACTTGAATCTTTGGAGGCCCATAACTGCGAGATTTTGTCAAAATGGGACAATTTAGCGTTCATTGGCATCCACTCATCGCATACACATCCGAAATAGTCTCACATGTGAGATTTGGAGCTCTAACCACAAAGTTAGGCCATTTGGAAGTTCGGAAATCAAAACGAGGTAGTAATATAGTGATTTCGGTTGAAAATAGGTGGTTTTATATAGCCAAAGTGGGTTTTGAAGTTCCTTTGATTTGCAAGAGGGAGGTCTGCCAAATCCTATAAATAAGATTGAAAAAGGGGTTGGTCTTCCTCCTCTCTTCTTCTTGAAGCCTTGGTGAGTCCTCGTGACTCAAGATTGGTGAAGTTGGTGATACAACTTCACTGCCAGTTCCAAGGCATCACGGAACACTTGTGTGTGTGTCCCTTGGCACCGATTGGATGGAGTTGTACTTCTTGCTATGTCTCTCTCAATGTGTCTCGAGTTATGATTCCCAATTAGTCATGGTGTGAAAATAAAAATTACATAATGGACCTAGTATGGAGTGGGGTGACACTCAACGGCAATTAGGATTGTAGTGAGTAGTGCTACCTCAAGTCCTAGCACAGTCAAACGGAAACTCCGCCACATGTTACCAAGCGACATGCCAAGTGTCATGTGTGGAGTGTCATATACCATTTAGGGATATCATCTTCACTTGTTTGTCTTTTTGTCTAAGCATCCTAGGCATGGTTGATTAGGAGCAAAGAAGTGGAGAGCATGTTGGCAAGAAATTAGAAGATAATGATCTTGATGTTGGGAATAGTAAAAAATTATATGCATAACAACTTCATATGGAGGTAAATGACAAACAAGGAATCCTACAACCTAACTACAAAATGGACTTCTTCAAGTTCAAATGCAGCACTTTGTGACCCCATCCACCTTTGCAGTGTCTTGTTGTCAAAGTTATTGTGGGCTACAAGCCCCTTTATTTGTAATGCTATCTAGTAGCCTGAATTTGAATAGAGGAGGTCATTTTTTTTCAAACAAAACAAATCCATATTGTTTTTTACACACTATTTTCTTATGGTGCTATTTGGCCCAATTTTAGAAATCTGTAGTTGCCCCTAGAATGACTTATATATATATATATATATATATATATATTGTCATGCCTAGTTAATATATGATATAAAAAATCCTTCTCAAATTTTCTCAATTTGTAAATGTCCTACTATATGGTATGTGCACCCATAATCATCACAACCCAAAATGTGGCACCTAAAATCTAGATGTTGATGACACAAAATACACACACTTAGAATATGCAAGCTCATAAAAATCTAGTTGTCAAAATAATGATCCACCTCCAATCAACATTTTGAAATATCATAACTTATACATATGGCATCCATATAATGTATACTAAAATGTGTTATAATCCTCTAGAAAGACCTCATAAAATAGTTCATAATTTATTACAATAAATATAATCACTTGTATAAATGCCAATTATGAGCCCAATTACCTTACTTTACTGAGCTTCTCAAAGTTGTTGAAGTACTTTGGAATTCTCTTTCACTTGCCAACAAGATCCAATAGAATTAATTTATCCTTAATAAAAATAAGTACAATTTTTATTATTAGTATTGATGGGAGTATTGATTATGAATGCACATTCCTATCCAAGCTTCTTGGATTTGTTGGAGTGCATTGGAATCCTCTTTCACTTGCTAATAAGATCCAATAAAATTAGTACATGTTTAATCATAATAAGTGCACTCACTTTCTATAATTGTCTATTAGGGCAAAGGTTTATTTACAAAACTTTGCTAGAAAGACAAATAAAANAAGCTTGACTTGACAAAGACGTCAAGTCAAGGACGTGTGCGGCGCTATATGCACACGCACACAACCCTATGTGGATGAAAATCATCCACGGATGGAAGTGGTGCGCCGCCGTCCGTCCCTAAACACACGTAGATTAGTAATAAACTAGTCTACGCTAAAAACTACGATACGGAGAGGCCCTCGACGCCACGTCCCGTGACAGATTGTAGAATAATAAATGAACCTTTTGCAATGTGTAAATGTTGTATATGTATGCTCATTGAAGTCATATAATTAATTTTTCAACCCTTTCAACCTAAATTCCATACTATATTTAGAATGCAATAGGATGCAATTGGGTTAGGCACAATTTGGGGTCTATATATCCCAAGGTAGGATCACCATAACCTTGAAAGGAAGAGACCTATGACCAAGGTGTTTTGTTAAAATGATTTGATTTTTGATCCAATAAGATAGAAACACCCAAAATTGTCCTTGTACCCATTTAGGCCTATATACAATAGATTTCCCTTGAAGTGTGCCTAGACTTCCATTAAAATGTCCCTCAAAAGTATCATTATGCTGACCCCTTATTTTACTAGCGATTAGTTGACTACTGACTTTGTCAAATTTTGGTTTTTTATCCATCTATATGATGGTCTCAGTGGTCTATGGAGTTGCCACTTTGAAAATTTATAGAAATAAGATGCCACATCTGGAAAATGTAATTTGTTTTGAAAATTCATGATTTTCGATTGCTTCTACTAAAAAAATATTTTTATTAGAAAAAAGTGCCTCCAACTGTGCTTAATTGTTTATCTGGACAGTTAAAGGTGTTCCATTGTAGGTGCATTCTTCATTTCTACATTGTTTTAGATCCAGTGGCTACTACTTTGGTCTCCATGTCTTTTGAAGGTTGATCTCAGGATGCCTACTATAATAATCAACTTTTTTAATAGTGTATGAATCAACCCAATTTTTTACCTTTTTGAAAAAGTGCCAGATGGCAATTTGGTGAAGCCTTGTATTTTTACATTCATCCATCTTTTAGACCAATAAGAACTTATCAATCATATTCATGCTTTTTTCATCTAAATTTGGTGACTTCATCCACATTTTTAATAGAAATGAAAAAATTATGATTACTTTTATCTAGCAAAAAATAGAAATCTATTTTAAAAGGGTACAATATGGGGCCATAGTGCCAAAAAAAGAAGGGGCTAGCATGAATCATTTGCATAAAATAAACCAAAAACACTCATTGGAAGTCAAACTCCTATGCAAGACCTCCCCATTTTACACAAAATTCCAAGAATAAACATATGCACTTTTGTCATGTATAGAAGGATACTTTGTCATCCATCAAACATTAGATGTCTATAACATCCTTCTAAGCTTAAACCAAGCAAATTTGTCTAACAATCACTCATGCTCGGGGAACTCCTATTTTTTAACACTTGAATGTCGAGGTGGTCGTTGGATGATAGAGAATGAATCTGTGTAGGATAGAAATACAACTATTCATCCTCAGAATTAGGGGTGGAAAGGGAATAGTAGTTTGACTTCCAATGAATACTTTTAAACTAGTGATTCCCACGATGTCAAAATGAATGATTTCCATAGTCACCAATCAGTCCTTCAAGGGTTAATCATCCAAAGACATATATATTTCATCACTATGAAATCCAAGACTGATGTTTAAATGTTTAAATATTATGATTCAAAGTTACAAGAGTACAAACTTGAATTGGTGGATTTTCTTATGCCGACACCTTCAACCTTATGCAACTTATACTCTGGATTGATTAGGGTTAAGCTTTTTGGAACATGCTTGTAATCCTACCATCCTGAGACCCTATTCACAACAACAGAAACAGCGATCCAACCACCACGATGCAAATTGATCGTATCGCTAAGGGGAGACCAAGGCCAAAGTTTGAGTGAATTTAGGGCTTGGGGTCTTAGCCATTGACACCCTTCCTAAACCTTAGCATGTGCATATGGATCATCGACCATCGCCAGATTTGAGAAGGTTTTCGCATAATATGTCAAGCGAAATGCAAGGATATATCTTGTGGATCGACGGAGGGCTGACATTGAAAAACACAGCATTCTGTGTTGCAACTCTCTCCCTCGCAACTAGAAACAGCTTCACACTAAGGATACCACAAATGTTGATGAATTCAATAAGAGACACAACCAATATGTATTTACAAAACAAGTCGGATACATTTGGAGTCAGAGTACACTCTGACCTCGTAAACCTGGCTGCTTAGAGTCTCAGAGAACGATCAAGGCATAGTTTGAGCTTGTGGTAACTGGTAAGGGCGCTATAGTCCATGATAGTGTGACAAGTACGAAGAATACTCTAAGATGTCGTATAAGAGAAGGTCACAGGGTACTTACAAATCCACGTTCCTCAGGTCTTCAGACTCGGAATCCACACCAGTCTCGAAGAGAGATCAGARTGTGAGATAAGTATGCTTGATATTCTAAGATGTTTCAGAAAAGATCATATTAGGTCTGCAGATACTTAAAAAATCCACGTTCTTCAGGTCTTCAGACTCTAAATTCACGTCAGTCTCGACAAGAGATCAGAGTTCTCCTTCTTCTTCTTCTTCCACAGTCCCTACAATGAGAAACGCTCCTTTCCACGCTCCAGACTAACAACAACACTGATACCTAGAAACATCCCCCCGCTTCCAATTCAAAAATGCATTAGAGAATCAAACCATSCAGAAGGAGAGGAGCTTGGAAGGTTCTAACGATGCTTGGTCGCAACCACGATCACCCCGCCCAAATTCAAATTTGCACTCGAATCGAACCATCTAGAAGTAGAAGAGACCCGCTCGATCGCCCCGGTTGAATTCAAAATTGCATTCGAACTGAGCCTAGAAAAGCTCATCCCGGTCACCACCACGATGACCCATTGGCGGACGCGGGCACAGACGCATTTTGACCGCGCTCCTCCACATACGYGCTCCCGCCTCCGTACCGCGCCGGATCATCGTCAGCGAATTTGGGCCAATATCCGCCATAGCCACCATGGCCGTGGCCACTCGTCTCCTCTCCGTAATTTGGCTGGTAACCGTAGCCATAGGCAAAGCCGCTGTAAGCTCCTTCGTMACCTGTGCTCCGACCGAATGGCATTTCTTGCTCGCCGTAAATTGGCCCTGGTTTCGACTCCTCTTCTTCATTATACGGTTTCCGGTACGCCGACGCCTCATCGTCGTAAGTTGGCTGCGGTTTGTGGTATCCGGAGTCCTCTTGGGTGTAGCCGTAATATGAATTGCGGTGTACCGATTCTGCTTCGCCATAACCGTAAAATAGACTGCGGTACCCGTACTGGTCGACTTCGCTGAAAGTAGGTACTGACTTGTGATGATTACCTTGTTCTGCCTCGCCGTAGCCGAAGTAYGGTTGGCGGTATTCGGCTGCTTCTGCGTAGTTGAAAGGTGGTTTGCTCTGCTCTTCCTGGTCATAAATGGATTTCAGCTTGCGGTATCCTGACTCTTCGCTCACTTCGTAATCGTAATTTGCTCTAGGCTTGCCGTCTCCTGGATCTTCCTCCTCCTGGATGTGAGGTGGCTTACTGTTGATCGGTTCCGGTTGCTTGCCATTAGCAGGCTCCCGGCGGCCAGATCCAGTCTTGACAGCCTTGTCTCCACCATAGACTGCGCCTGGTTTCGGACTGCCTCCGAAGATCGATGGTCCGGGGTGGCCTCGTTCGTAGGGATTTCTCTCGTTGCCGTACTGTGCCACTGGCGCCTCCACGCCAATTTGACTGCGTGGGTAGCCGCCTTCCTTGGCTGGCTTGACGGCGCCATAGCTCGCGGCCTGGTCATACCCCCCCTTGTATGGCTCGAGATTGYAGTCGTTGTAATCCTCCCTCTCTTGGAACTTGTGTATCATTGCTGCAATTCTGTCCTCAAAACACACAACAGATAGAAGAAAAGAGTCTCACTCTAAACTTAATCACTGGAATTTGGTCTGCGGTTTCTTCTCCCAGGSGAATTCTTCAAGTAAGATTGTGGGCGAGGGGAATTGGAAGCATCTGCTGGCGTGTGCGAATTGCGGGGCCCTATGAGGCGTGTGTTAAATTAGTGGCTATCTTGCATGCCCGCCGCCACCTTCACTTTATTAGTACCGAAAGTGSCTTGTGTCGTTCACGATGACCTCAACACGTGATCTTTGAGAGATGTGAGCCAATGYTTTTGGAATCTACTGTACTACTAACTATAGCATATCCAGTTGTCCCGAGATACTGGAATATAATATGACTTAATCTCGTCCTTCTGAAAAACTTTTTGAACTGTACTGTACTTAAGCTTWTAGTTCACCAAACGTGTTGGCCTTTCGACTACAGTCGCAGCTGCATAGGTGAGAGACGGTAGGATTCAAATCCTTCAATGGACAAGATTAGATCCATGTGTACAATATCCAATTGAGCTGGCAACACTGATCGGCATTGTCGTGTGCCGACAATTACCTCTTTTATTACGCAATGTAACCAGAGAGACGATAATGTGGAATCATAYAGGAGTTTGCCAGATGGTATAGTACTGCGTCAAAATAATTTTGCTTCAAATTGTGTACAAAAAAATACAGATTKGTTCCTGCGTTTATTTGTGACGATGGCAGCGTCATTTCTATACAGGAGGGCTTGAGCATTTCTCTCCGAACCAAAAATCTTACGAATTCAGTTTCTCCTTCTCAGGGAGTTTTTCAGTAAGCTCAGGAATGGCCTGAAAAAGATCACCTACCAGTCCATAGTCGGCAACCTGTACCAGCACACATACAGCATCAGAAGCTCGGYGTGAGAAGGAGATATTACAAAGAACAAATTCAGGACTACAAATTTGCACACAAGTCGCATATCTTGACGCCTGCTTTAACACCGAATCAGGTATCAATCATCAAACATAAGCCACGTTTTCTTTGCAGCGGGTCATTAATGCGGTAAATAACTGGCGAGCCCAATTTCTACCATTACTACAAATCACTTGTGGCTTGATATTATTTTTCAGCACTTCATGCCAGAAGTTAACCTGGTTTCTATTAGAATATGACGACGCTTTTCGTGCGACGTCCAAAATCACGACACAGGAGTTCACGGATATGCTGAAGTAAGCACGGGGGAAGTAGGAAGAAATCACGGGGCACAAACATTTCGACAAGTGATCATTTCTGCAGCTTCACATATTGTTAGGTTCAAATGCCATTGGTTCACTAACGGGCAGAGAGAAGTACCTGAAAGATGGCTGAATCAGGGTCCTTGTTAATAGCAACAATAACCTTGGAGTCCTTCATGCCTGCTAGATGTTGAATTGCGCCAGATATTCCGACGGCGATATACAATTCCGGTGCAACAATTTTTCCAGTCTGACCAACCTGCACTCCAAAAACGCAGGTACGAGGATCAGTTTGTGAACTACCCTGCAAACTTTGACCACTCCTGTAAAATCTTTCAAAGCAATCTGCTCAACATGGCTTGAGCTGAGTTGAGAAATTAGAAAAAAATGACAACAAGGTCGTACCTGCAATCGTGTGTAATCTAACTTTCCATCGTGTTCAGCAATTAAATTATTACAAATCGGATTAGGAATGTCCTACTTGAGGGTGTTCAGGAGAAGAAACTGCGTACTTGCATGTCATTAGGCACATATCCGCCATCTACTGCTGCTCTYGAAGCCCCGACTACATCACAGAGAGACCAATGATGAACACAAGAAGTCAGATTKTTTGAAGGGAAAAGCAGTTGCGTTCTTCTAATGTCATGTGTTGTTTGAATATTGGGGTAGTATATGAGTTCGCAACCATGTGAGTCTGGTCATATTTCAGTTTACTTGCAAATAACTGGTTTTTTTTTGAAAGGATGTGAACTTATTTTAGAACCAGCAAATCGCTACATTACTGAACAGTTCAAAGTAGACAATTTATGAGTTTGCAAATGCTAAAGGGGAAGAGGATTGGCCAAAGTACTCCACATTCTTACTCAAAATATCTTGTCACTAAATTAATGCTCAGTTTCACATGAAAATGAACAGATGATGTATTTTGTTTGAAAGTAGGAGTATTTGTTCAACATGAGAACGGATAAAGAAGTAGGAAAGCTCACCAGCACCACCAAGTTTATCCGCAAGCTTCTCAAGCATTTTAAAGTTCTCCTTGCTTTTCAGACCCCTGCCTCCAGAGACAACAACTCGTGCGCTCCCCAGTTCGGGTCGTTCGGATTCCTGGACTTGCTGTCCCATCCACTCCGACCGTCCAACAATTTCTGAAAGAGGTGAAAGTTCAGTCAGCATCTTCCTGAAACTGCTGTTACATCTTTACATAACACTAACAATACTTCACAATACTTCATTGATGCAGACCCAGAAAACAAACCAGACTCGAGCCAGACATGAAACGAAGTCAGTTGGGTAGACTTGGAAAGAGTATGTAAGGACTATCCCACCTTCAACTGAAAACAAAGTCTTCGGGAAATTTCTGAGTACATCAGTATCTAGTGTTCAAACATAGTTTTTTTGCTTGATCCCACTTCTCACAAGAGACTTGACAGGAAAGTGATAATGTGCACCTGCATTCAAATTTGATGTGTCCAAAGATGATATGGGAGCCTCTGCTTCACGTTGCAACGCGTTCGACACAGCAAATGACGTTGGCCGAATTGATAACATGCAAGGTCCGGATCCCACATATTGGACAGTACACATTGCATTCCCTGCGTATATGGGCCTGTCATGGATCGAGAAGAAGGTAATTACAAANGTGTTGTTTGAATATTGGGGTAGTATATGAGTTCGCAACCATGTGAGTCTGGTCATATTTCAGTTTACTTGCAAATAACTGGTTTTTTTTTGAAAGGATGTGAACTTATTTTAGAACCAGCAAATCGCTACATTACTGAACAGTTCAAAGTAGACAATTTATGAGTTTGCAAATGCTAAAGGGGAAGAGGATTGGCCAAAGTACTCCACATTCTTACTCAAAATATCTTGTCACTAAATTAATGCTCAGTTTCACATGAAAATGAACAGATGATGTATTTTGTTTGAAAGTAGGAGTATTTGTTCAACATGAGAACGGATAAAGAAGTAGGAAAGCTCACCAGCACCACCAAGTTTATCCGCAAGCTTCTCAAGCATTTTAAAGTTCTCCTTGCTTTTCAGACCCCTGCCTCCAGAGACAACAACTCGTGCGCTCCCCAGTTCGGGTCGTTCGGATTCCTGGACTTGCTGTCCCATCCACTCCGACCGTCCAACAATTTCTGAAAGAGGTGAAAGTTCAGTCAGCATCTTCCTGAAACTGCTGTTACATCTTTACATAACACTAACAATACTTCACAATACTTCATTGATGCAGACCCAGAAAACAAACCAGACTCGAGCCAGACATGAAACGAAGTCAGTTGGGTAGACTTGGAAAGAGTATGTAAGGACTATCCCACCTTCAACTGAAAACAAAGTCTTCGGGAAATTTCTGAGTACATCAGTATCTAGTGTTCAAACATAGTTTTTTTGCTTGATCCCACTTCTCACAAGAGACTTGACAGGAAAGTGATAATGTGCACCTGCATTCAAATTTGATGTGTCCAAAGATGATATGGGAGCCTCTGCTTCACGTTGCAACGCGTTCGACACAGCAAATGACGTTGGCCGAATTGATAACATGCAAGGTCCGGATCCCACATATTGGACAGTACACATTGCATTCCCTGCGTATATGGGCCTGTCATGGATCGAGAAGAAGGTAATTACAAATTCCGAAACACARTCCAAATAAGTATSTGAGCATGGTTTCTATTGTTAGGATTCATTACATTYTACTGGGTCTTGRTGATTKCWATGCAKCTTAGCATGTATTTTCAGGACACCATGTGAGTAAAATATAATTCTCTAAGTGATGATAATAGGTGTATCCCTAGGCTCTCCTGTTTAGAGCACTGAAGGCAAGAAACTTTGAGGGGTTGCTTTTGAGTAAGGGRTGCAATTACACGTACTTACCTTAATTCTGACTACAGCAGAAACTTTAGATGCTCTTTGTAAATCACTAATATATTTGTTATAGGTATTAAACAATCATTACAATCGAAAGGAAAATAATTAGACCCAACATGAAACCCATTCTTTCATCAAGCCAGGCTTCTGCGTTCCAGTGTGCAWCGAACCTGACGAAAGTGCGCTCATCGATAATGCTTGTGACATCAGAAACAGGAGAGACATCCAACAGGGCAGCTGCTCGTGGTAAAACGTTTTTCCCGAACGAAGTTGATGCCGTGAGAACATGTGAATACTTGTCACTGCGAGCAGCTGTCACTATGACTTCTGCCCATGGTTCTGCCAAGTCGTGTTCAAGTTTCTTGAAATCGGCCACTAGAACCTGCGAGTGAAGTCGAATGAATCAGGTCAGTATAACCCTTAAAGCACCAAGGATCCATGGTTATAAAACGACCAATTTGATTGATCGTATTTGTGAAAAACATAGTTCAGATGAAACGCAAATTTTATATCATTGGAAATATTGCGTTAGTCATAAATTAATAGAAATAAACAAAAGAAATTTCCCAAATGACCCACTCAAAACTCCTGAGAAAAACATCACACCCAATGTTGACTTCGAGTTAACCCTTAAAAAACTAACCAAACCTGAGGGCACGGAAAAAAAAGTCAAAACTTGAATTTCACATAGTTCTTGATTGTAAATGTCTTTAAGCTTGAATAAAAGAATGTCGCTCGAATAATCTATTTTTTATTCCATTTAAATTTTTTCCAAAAATTGTTAAAAATTGTAGTTTGGGGGCCACTTTGAAGGCAGCATCTTGAAAGCTTAAAGTACTTACTAAATTCTATTCCAAATATAGAGAAATCTAAGGACTGATGTACGTCTAAATTTTCCCTTTGTTTGCTATATATGTAATTAATTTAAGAGTTAACCCATTAAATAGAACTTTGCAAACTTATTTTTTCCAAGATAATAGTCTCGAAATTCTAGCCCATCATACCCAAACTCAATTAGGGGAGGCAACCCATTTCTGATCAAATAAGCAATTGTGCATATTTGGAGCGCAAGTTTTTTGACTGTGTAATTTTTCCATGTACAACAATAGAGTTTGGAAGGATTGCATATTTTTCCAAAATTTTATTACATAAAATGAAATTACTAGTAATTTTTTAGTGGAAGATTCTCTTCAACCTATAATAGTGATATAGTTCTTTCTATTTCTGACCATAGGTTAATTGCAAAATCGACCAAGGGCTGATTGCAATATTGAGGTCCTTGCAACCAATCATAATGAGCCACAACTACTCTGTGGATTGTGCCATAATTTCATGGAAAGACAACAGTCAATTGATTGGAAATGGGGAGGTGATTGGAAATGGGTTGCCTCCCCTACTACATAATAATAAAAATGGAAAATGAAACTTTCAGTAACTTCTTAACAAAAGTTCCTCTAAAATTCGAAAATCTATGATTGTTTTCTGCAAGCTCAGCCATAGACATAATCACCATCCTTAACATTTACAACTGCTTCTGAGACTTTGAAAAAGTTGCAGTAATCATATTCTATAGCACTTCTATAAGGTTTGTCAAAAACCGGTAGGAAKTTAGGGGTTGATGTGAACAACACAATCAATGGTTCTGTACCTTGGTGATGGCTGGGTGGGCCTTCGATGCAGACGCAGCAGCTTGTTGAAGTGCAGGTCCCGAGCCACCGAGAAGCACTGATATAGTGCTGCTCTCTCCCAACCCACCTGCCGCTGCAATTGCGCTCAGAGATGAGTCTTTCAGTTTCCCTCCGTCATGCTCCGCGACCACCAAAGTGCTGGCCTTCACAAATTAAAAAGCAACTACTTGCATTAACCCCTAAAAACAGAACCAAGGATTCATGGTTTGAGAATGACCATATTGTACCAAATAACCTCACATTCATCCTGGAATCTTGACAAGACAACCTTCCTGGATAACCAATTCGATGAAATCAAGGTAAATAATATACATGTACAGAGATACAGGGAAAATTCTGAAAATATATAAAAAAAAAGGATATAGGTTTAAAAGGGTTAAACTGTTGGAAAGAGGTGCACACCAAAAATTACAAAGATCGGGGTAAGAGTGACATACAAGTCGGGCATGAAGTCGAGCGAGAGTAGCTGAGAGCAAGCATCGACAGCCCGGCATTTTCAACCTAATTGCTGCCATGACGGTCCCGTCTCGCTCTCCTCTCCCACCAAAGCCCCTCCCAATTCCACTTCCACCACCAGCCCAGAATCAGCAAAACCTATCAAGCTCGCATCACAGCAAAAAGGGTATTCCGTCTCCACTTGTTTGTCTCTTCAATAACAGATTCTCGAAAGCAGCGGAACTTGGTAGATCCGGATTACAAACAAGCAAAACTCAAGCACCTCTTCTGCACTCCATAAATTTTCAGCTCCTGGGGTAGCACCAGAATTAGTCAATTGCGCATCATCAACATAACGGCAGCCATAGCTCAGCAACTTCAAATCATCTAGCGCTTTAAGAATTAAGATCGTAAACTCTCAGCTCCTGGAGTAGCACCAGACTTCGTCAATTGCACATCATCAGCCACGAAAATTCAACATAACGGCAGCAACAGTTCAATAGCTCCCAAGAATTAGGGTCGGTGAGATTGGCAATGGAAATGAACTAACAAACGAGGGGTGTCAGCAATCACGGAACTGATTTCTCTTTCCCTTTGTCTCTTTCCAGAAATTCTTAGCATTTGGAGTAGCACCAGACTTCGTCAACAACACATCATCAGTCACGAAAATTCAACATAACGGCAGCGAAAGCTCAATAGCTCCAAAACGTCTACAGCTTCAAGAAATTAGGGTCGGTGAGATTGACAACGGGAATGAATTAACCAACGCGTGGTATCAGCAATCACACAATTGATTCTCTTCCTTTGTCTCTTTCCTTACCCTTCCTACAACAAAAAAGATACACCTCCTCTTTTCAAATTAACTGTCTCCGCCCACGCTTTTCCATTCCGAAAAACGTACACCATAGCAGAATTCAGGCAACGCAATGGAGCTTTTCTTACACTTCTGCTCGAATCTCACAAAAGGTCTCGACCACGAGAGATCCCGCGTGATGAACTCTCTCAAAGGAAAGACAGAGGAAGAATTGAACAGCCTCTCCAGATTCCGCACACAAGATGAAAAGAATGAAAAGAATGAGCGATGGAGAAAAATGCAGGCGAGATTTGAAACATAGATGGTGGAAAGTGATCGTGAAGAGACTTACATGGGCAGCCAAATGGTTGTGGCTCGTTGTGAAGATGCACCGTGAAGAAGCTTGGGAATCTGTTGCAGAGAAGGAGGAGGAGGAACAACGACAACAACAATGGCGTGACTTTCGAGCTGTTGTCGCAATTGAGACTTGAGAGTCATCACAGTCAGGTTTTCCTTTGGTGCGTGCTGACTGTGCTCTTGCGTGGCATGCTGACTGTGCTTTCAAGAATCATGTGATTGAGGGCCACTTTATACGGTGGAATCACCCAGAGCCGTGAATATAAGCAGTTTAGCATAGGTGGAGGCACCTTTTCCCGTAATATTTTTGTATTACTAGTAGCAAGTGAAAATCGTGAATATTCAAAAAAAAAAAAAAAATGTTTTTGGATGTGGTTTGCAATTTCTATGATTTTCCAAAGTGCCACCTCTCTAGACCTCTGAAACTGTCGCATAGGTGGACCCTAAATTGAAATCTACAAAAATAAGTAGTGAGAAAATCAAAGTTAAGTATGTGTCCTTGAAATGAAAGGTAAACATTTGAGGATACATTTATAAAAATTTAGGGACACATTTAGTGGTAGTCTAGGATACAAGAATGGGAATAAGGACGCTTTTGGGTGTTTCTACCTCATTAGGGCTTAGGGCTTTTCTATTCATTTTTTATGAAGTGCCAATGTGGCGATATAAAATGTTACAATATAGTGGCACTCCAAATTTCGACATTCTATCCACATTGATATTGGATAGAAAATATGGAGTATGACATTAGTGCATATCACATGTCTATAATTATGTTTTCACCAACAGTCTAGTGATTTCACTCAAAAAAAAATTTACTTTGAAGTTTTTTGGCAAAAAAATTCATGGTTTGTTGTCATTTTTTATCCAAATTATTTTTTCATGGTGCAATTTGACTTGATAATGCCCAAGAAAAAGCCTTGGTAGATGGCCCAATTATTGACCCAATTTCAATCAACAAATAGTAGTGTTTAGATCCTTGAATTGAACCGTCAATCCAGCCCGTAGACTCTATGTTGGAAGCCAATCCAATTTTCTTTTATATCATCTGGTTGTTTACTTGGGGATGTATTGGCACCAAAAAATTAGGTCCAAGTGCTAAAATTGGGTAGCCATGTATACTTGACCCAATTTTTCCACTTGCATGGGCCCAATTTGAGTTGGCCGTATGTTTGTAAATTGGACCAAGTAAGAATTGAATCTTGGCTCTAATATAAGTTGTTCAAACTCAATGTTAGTTCTAAAGCTTAAGTACAAAGGTGCCACACGTAGGATTTTATAATTAAAGAGCATGCTTTAAATAATTTAGTATGGTTCTTGGAGGATAATGGATTAGAGGTTTAAATGAAACAAGATACTATGTTGTAAAAGTCACTAAAATAAATACACCTTTATTTTGTAAAGGACCAAGGCCTTTTTTATGGAAAAAGATATTCAAAATTGTCATTTCTATAGCAAAGAGTAAAAAAAAATTGAAAATTGTTTCTACGCACATCTAACCTAAACTAGTATGAAGATATGTGGTAAGAATTTTAGAAATTTTGACCACAAAAATTGCAAGATATTTGCATTTAAAGTGAAAAAAACAAGTTTTTCAGCACACTGCAAGACTAAATTATTTGACTTTGAACCTTTTTAACCTTAGTTTTTTCACTACAGAGTTTTGAGCTTTAAATCTTTATGGTGGAGAATTGAGTTGAGAGTCTAGGAAAAAATAAATTTTCCAAAAAAATCATAAATTTTATCCTCTAAAAAATTGTTAAGTAGAAGTATGTACAAGACAAAAGGAAAATCTAAATTATTAGTATCTTTAAGATGGAATCAAAACGCACGAATCCCAATGGTGAGATTTTTTGAGCAAGTAAAATAAACCATGTGGAACTTTTATTCTTGAAAAATTATAAAAATTGCATTCAAAAATGAATCCTATAAGTTATTTTTTCAAAAAGATGCTTAGATTGCTTAAAAAACAAGATTGTGAATAACTTTCTCATAACAAATCCAAATGGAATCAATCAAATATTTTTGTGTAGGCAAAAATATAATCTATGAGAAAAGAAAAATTTTAAATTCAAATTCAAATTTAAAAAACAAAAATTTGATTGCCCCTCTCCCATGTTTTGAGCTTATTTGGGTGTAACTTTTGTTTCCGGGCACCAATCGAAAAAGAAATTATATTCCCACAAAGATAATAAGTTTTTCTATCTTCAAAAAAAGTTTCAAAAAATCAAGACAAAATTGAGACTGTAGATACCTACCCAAAATCCCATTTGTCTGCCAAACGAACAATGGTCCTTGACGGGTTATTGTGATAACTTTTCTGAAAGGGAACCTTCTAGATACTTGTCTAAAATGTAAAACCTCTATTTGTGAGGGTCACATTCAAATACATTTATTTATAGCACTTCAAAAATTCATAGTTTGTCAATACATATCCAAAAAATGTATTTTAAAAGAAGCCACAATCCAGGCTAGAATCCTCTTTTGACTACCATCAAGACCCCACCCAAAAAATCAAAATAATAGTGGAACCATGCCGTATTGTTTAACAACATTTAGACAAATTTAGTTTTAGTTACTTTAGTGAATTTTGATTAACCCTTAAACGACGCAGCGGACGTTTATTGTCCTTTCGATGACAGAAAACTCATCTGGTGAGCGGACACTCACTAATTTTCATCCGTTTTTTTTCTGAAAGTGACCACATATGTGTCAATCATCATGGGAAGTGCCACAGTGTCCTTCTCGCAATTTTTGAATGGGTAGCATGAGGTATTGGTTTGTACAATTTATCCAAAGCTAAACATGTGCATGAATAGTGTTTTTCCCCTCGGTCAAGCACTACATATTGCACCCCGCCTTCGCCCGCGGTGATAGGTCAATCCTTTAAGGGTTAAAGATCTCTTTAAATCTTGTAAAGCAAAACAAACCTTACCTGGCTTGGTAAGAAATCAAATTGTAAATTTTTGCAAGTTTTCCTTTATTTCCATCTTGATTTGAACTAATTGAGGACATTGCATGAAATCATGAAACAGTGATTAACCAAGATATCTGCACTATTGAAGAATTGGTCGTTAGTATTCTCAATTTCAACATATTTGTTAGTAATTTATCCTTTTCATTTAGTGATCAATTCTCGTAATAAAGCCCAATCTAGGAAATTTTAATCATCCACTTATTCAAAATTGGTTCATTGGGTTAACATAAAAGTATAGAAGGATTGAATAAGTTCTAGTGATTTCCATATCTCCATTACTACTAYAGCAACCTCTTAGAATAAAACTTATTGCATTGCCTTTCAAGTCACCCTACCCTTCTAAAACTTAACAAATGTGCATAACAAATTCTAGTTTCAAAAAAGGATAACTTTATTTTGAGTGAGTTGTTTCATTTAATATTTATGGTTTTACATGATTATTGATTGAAAAATATTGGTGATGAATGTTTTAAATTCAATTGTCATTATTGATATGTAGGAAACATCCATACGCACATCTTTCCTTCAACAAGCATCTCAAAAATAGTTATAGAAAACCTTAGGAGAAATCTTTTTATTACAATAATATTAGGGTGACCATGCCCAAATTTTGTAAAATAGATATCTCTTTATTGCAATTAGATTTTTTTATTTGACCCTCACATTGTATCTAATTTTGTACATTTGTGCATGATGATACAATTACTTTGCCAAAAGCTTCTTACAATAAAGAAATATCTATTACACAAAATTTGGGCATTGCCACCGCATCATTGAAATTTCTATAGTAGGATTTTTAAATCTTTTTTGGAGAAGCTTGTTAAAAGAAAGATCACAACACATGGACGTCTCCTATACATGATCTATGTAGTCAAATTTAAAAAAAACTCACCACCAATGCTTTCCAATCAATTATTATGTAAAATCATGAATGTTGAATGAAATAAATAACCAAAATATGAAGTTTTTCTTTTTTTAAATTGAAAAATGCTATGCATATTTGTTAAGTTTTAGAAGGGTAGGATGACTTTCAAAGGCTATGCAACAAGTTTTATTCTAAGTGGTTGCAGTGGTAACTAATATGCCTTGTGTTCTTGCCACAACCAAAACAAAAGTAAAAGTAATTATCTGATTTTTTAAAATAAAAAATAACTAAAAAATGCATAACCCTCAAACTATAGGTCTAAACACTACAAAACAAAGCCCGTGCACCCCTCCTCGCCGAGGGTTTTCCAACAGTACCAATAACGTGACCCGGGGACACACGGTCCGGGAGATCTCAATGTAACAAAAAAAATAAAAAAATAAAAACACCCTAACTTAAGGTATGGAAGGTATGGATAGCTTAGTGGTGGACATATGGAAATCACTAAAATTTATTTGCCTCCACTGTTCTTAACCTTTGAACAACGTTGCAGACATTTTGTGTCCGATGAATGACAGAGAATCAAACTATACATCACAAAATTGCAATTTTTCATCCATAGAATTAGGAATGGAAAGGGAAGATCTTCTACAGTACTTTGACTTCCAATGAGTATTTTTGAGTTTTTTTAAATAGTGATTCCCACAGTATCAAAATTGATGATTTCCACGGTTTCCAGTTCTTCCTTTAAGGGTTGACCTTGTAAAGAGGCAGACCCCCGTGACCAAGATAGTCACCAAAATTCTCTCGATATTCAACCAATAGGCACATTCTCTTTTCCTACAGTAAATAGTGAAGTCATTCATCGGACCATAGTGGTCCATAGCGTCCTTACAAAGTTAACCCATTAAGGACCGTGGTTGATTTGAGGGCGGGCAAGACATTCTCTAGTTTTTAATTAAACATGGAAAAAATATCAAATTGTGATGCTTTCTAGAGAAATGACCATGGTGATGAAATAGGCATGAATGATTGGGCCTCCACAATAAATTTTGTGGCAATTCAAGGTCCCTTTATTAGAAGATTTTTATATTTTCAGCCCAAATTTCATTAGTTTTTTCAATCCCTAAACCGCATGCTAGCACAAATTGTCCTCATTCTTGTCCCCATCTATTCGATTTGCAGTTCACCACACCCGTCTGCTTTTGTCCATATCCAAATTCATTCTAAAACTTTGGCTATCAATGAAAAAGTGTCAATATCAACCCAAAAGTAGTTGACCGGTTCTTAATGGGTTGAAAAACAACTAGATTTATAAAATAAATTCAAAATCACCTCCTGTATCATTGTTAGTAATTTTTTTATTAATTCTGTAAATACCGTAGGCCAAACAGTATACAAAAGTGTGATGAACGGCCAACACTCAAGGATGAATTTCATCCGCGTACACTCCCACATGGCGGTCAGCGAGCGATTTTACGGCTACTTCAGTACTGTACAGTCATCGCAACTCCATTTGCAGTCCAGTCTTCCAAAACTTTGCCGATGCAGAGTATCCTGCGAGCAGAGCAATTTCGTGTAAATTAGTTTCAAAGAATCCCGCAACAATCGGCGACGCTTCCAAGCTTTGATTTAGAGCATTGGACTTGAATGTTCTTGTTGAATTTAGCCTGCTGGTCAGTTGATTGTAACCCTCTTGGAGGTACAGAGAGAATTGATTCAAGGTTTCGGGGTTTGATCACGTAGTTGAACTCGCAGGAGAGATCCTAGACGGTTTTGTGGAATAGTTAGAAGGACAATTTACACTCTTGAATCGCAAAGTCCTCGGGACGTAGGCCGTTCCGCTTCTAGGTGAATCAATCATTTACGAAAAGAGGTCCCTTAGGAGTTGATCACTGATATTGATCTTTAGGGTTTTTGAATTCGCCAAAGCCCGCCAATCTTCTATCCTCCCATTTTCTGGTTGTGATCTTTGGCCATGAGGCATCGTGGATTATCGCGCAGGAACCGGCAGCAGTTTCAGGAGGTTTGGGTAAACCTGGTGGACTTGGTGAGGACGATCTTTGTGAACGGGGTGATGGTGATGTTGGCGCCGTTTCTGGTGCCGATCTCGTTAGCTATCCAGCTGTGGAATTCTCTTCCGAGCTTTCGTCAGGTTAAGAAATCGATTCCGAGGAGCTTCGGTGAGGTGAAGAGAATTCCTTACTCGATTTGGCACTCCATTCCTACTGCTGGCGAGATTGGGAACATGCTCCTGCGTTTGCTTCAAACCCTGGTGAGAGATTGTCTGCAACGGTATAGTACGCAAGACATGGCACGGTCTTCACACCAACCCGTCTTTTAATGCGATTCCAGTATACAGAAGCCTCTGGAAACGATGCTTGCTGCTGTGAAATTGCTGCTGCACGCGGAATTGGCATCTTCTCGGGATCTCAAATTGGCTGCGTCTATCCAGTCAAGTTTAAATGACCAGTTGGAACAGATTGATGAGAAGTGCGGCTTTTGGATGTGATCTTCAACTGGTGCTCCTGAAACCCTAATCCTGAGTAAGAGCATCCCTGGACCTTATTGCGCTCTCATTATGTGAGATGTACGATTCCTGTASAGTAGAACACATATAGGTTTGAAACTGAGCTGTACCTGGATTATGGTGAAAGGTACAACATATGATCCCCTTCTTTGTGGTTGAGGATGATCCTTCCTTTAGGTAGTGTTCGTGTAGGATGCTGCTTTAATGTAGTTCCTGTTTCCAATCGATTCTACAGAATTTTTAATTTTCAGAGGATTACGATATGTTGTGATATTATGATGCGATAGGTTTAGGCAGAGTTGCAAGCTTCACTGTTGGTAAATGTATATAGCAAGGAAAGGTGTGGTATGTTGAGAAGCAGTTTTCAAAGATTTGATATTGGTACAGGAAATTTATCAGCTGTCTTGTTATAGATAAGACCTTGAGCATTGGTTTTAAGAGAGAGTTCTGGTATCGGAATCAAGCCTTTATCGGAATTATGTTTGTAACGTTGTAGCGTATGGTCGCTTTCTTTGGGTAGAGTTTTTGTAGTAATGATACTTTTTTTAATCAACTACAGACTATTTCCCGATCGATTCTGCAGTTTTTTGAACCAAGGTTGATAGTGAGTTACAAAGTTTTGTGACAATATTTTATAGTGATATATTTTCTAGGTACTAATATAGTTGTTGGCTTGTAATCTACGAGCGAAGCACATTCACATTCATTAGGCAACCTATTTCAAGTTTTCAAGGCAGCACAGCACGATGAAAATGTATTGAAATTTTAATCCTAAAAGTTTTCGTCTTATCTTCTGCTTGATCCTATTAAGTTTACAAGCGAAGAACTGAAT
Organism: Pleurozium schreberi; assembly: GCA_006891605.1. Classification (NCBI taxonomy): domain Eukaryota; kingdom Viridiplantae; phylum Streptophyta; class Bryopsida; order Hypnales; family Hylocomiaceae; genus Pleurozium; species Pleurozium schreberi. Next base: position 53,689 of record VACF01000283.1, on the reverse strand, counting down.
TTTTATAGCTTCCGTGTGTACAGACTTTGTATCAGTTATATCTTGTTCTTGTGGTTGAATTGCATATAATCGACTACTAATGTGCCCTGTGCCACAGCCAAATATTTTTTATTTTTTTTTCAATTTTTAAAACAAAAAACAAGACGTGTGGGCCCTAGAGAACAAAGTTCCCCCGTCACATTCCCCTTGTTGGGAGTGTAAGCGTCCCCTGACAGGCCCATAATAACGCAGAGATCCATAATTTTCTCACCGTGAGTTGGAACACCACATGACAAAGTCCGTGCTCCCCTCCTCACCCAGAGCTTTCTAATGGTACTAATAATGCAATTGGGGGATGCACAGTCCATGAGATCTCAACAAAACAAACAAAACAAAATAGAAAAAAAAATACATAGTCTAAATTCTCTTGTTCTTGTGAATTTAATTGCATATATTAGTGCCTTGTGTTGTTGCCACAGTCATTGACATGTCAAAAGTGATGACTACCCTCCTCCCAACGAAATGGTTTGGAATATTCCACACCATTTCATTTGTTAAATGAGATGGTGTCAAATATTCCAAACCCATTAGTAGCTAAGTAGACACTTGTTGAAATGTGTCATAGAACATAATGTGAAGGAGCTTCACAATTAAAAATAGTAGGAAAATATTTAAAGGATATGTCAATAGTGATGGCCTTGACTCAAAATACAATATAGTGAATGATTTTGTCACTGGTTTGCCAAATTTAGTATTCAATAACCAACTTATTACTAAATGATATGACTTTGCAATGGTATTGTTTCATTAAAGTATCAAGTGCCATCCTAACCTCTTTCCTACACACCCTAATAATAATATGGATGGATTTTTGTGGATGGAAGTTGCATACTGCAAAGGGCAGCCCCTCAAGAAGCTATTGAATGTTATGTCATGCATAAATGTGTTACTTTTTCTCAATTTTCTCAAGAATAATTTTTGGACATTCATAATTGGCAACAATGAAATTTTTCAACAGATTTTTCAAAAAATAGTTTTATAATTTTTAAAATTGGACATGCTCCAAAATTACTCTAGTAACTTCTGAAATTGACCTTCACGTACGGTATGCTGAGTAGAAAGTATAGTAACTTACTGATTTCTGGTGCTGCTTGTACAGAAGCTTATAGCCTAGCAAGGCACAAGACTTCATTCTCTTGTGGCCTTAAGTAAAGCTTTTACATGATTTTGAACAATTGGATAGCCCTATTTTTTAATACAAGGGTGTTGAAGAACACACTGTGAGGGGTTTTGTTATGTAGAGAGGTTGATTTCATGCCAAATAAACCACTTGTGTCATTGTTAGGTATTGAACCCACAACCATGCCATTTGGTTTGGGTGCCTTCTACCATCATCTGGTAGTTTGGGGTCATCTTGGACCGGGGTAGTCCTATTTTGAGGTTTACCTTTGTAGTGTTGTATTTGCTGTGCTGCTTTCACTAGCTTGGATTGATAACAATCACTATAATATTCCATTTGGCCTAGTGCTTTCAATGTTTTATTAGTAAAAACTAGTGTGCCATGTGCCATTGCCATAGCAAATGTAAGAGTATTTTTTTTTTACTTTTTATGGGCCCCGTCAGGGGACGCTTACGCTCCCAACAAGGGGAACGTGACGGGGGAACTTCGTTCTCTAGGGCCCACACGTCTTGTTTAAAACAAAAAACAAATCAAAAATCCATAAATTTCTCACTGTGAGTAGGAGCACTACAAAACAAAGCCTACACACTCCTCCTTGCTAAGGGCTTTCTGATGGTACCAAGCATGCGAATGGGGGATGCATGGTATGGGAGATCTCAACGTAACAAACAAAAGAAAAGGAAACAAACAAACAATCAATCAACCTAACTTAAGGTATAGATTCTACTATCCAATTGCTATGGATTAGTGTGAAAATAGCAAATTTTTGGTTCACTATGTGGCGGAAATTCTTTGCCAATGTTTTTTCTTCTAATTTTAGTGATTTTCTAGTGTGTCCTATGTTGATGTCATAGTAAAAATAAAGTAAATGTAATTTTCTAATTTTCTAAATCATAATATATTCAAAATTCAATAACTTTTGCATTGTAGGTCCAAATGCCACAAAACAAATTCCATGCACACTTCCTCACCAAGGACTTTTCAATGGTACTAAGAGCACAATTGGGGGATGCATGGTCTGGGAGATCTCAAGATAACAAATAAAACAAAACAAACAGCCTAACTTAAAGATTGGATTGCTCACCACTTTTCTTTGCCTAACTTAAAAATGCATACCATAATATAACAATAAACTCAATATCCTATGCTATTTGCCAAATAATTTTAGCTCTGTTATTATTTTCATGTACACTAGTGTGCCCTATGCCATTGCCAAAACCAAAATTAAATGTAATGTAATTTTCTAATTTTTTAATTTATAAAACTTTGCAAAATCAATATCTCTTCTATAGAACACCACAAAACAAACCAAAGCCTATGCATTACTCCTCGTAAAGAATTTTTTGATAATTCAAGAACACAAACAAGGGACACATGGATTTTGAGATTTCAGTGTCATTGTAACAAACAAAACAAACAACATAATCTAAAGGTATTGTGGATKTATAGTGGTGTACAAGTCAAATGACATTTTTGCATTCCTAAGGGGGTGATTGCAAGAAACACTTGTTTTATTTTTTGACCCCTTGGCCTTAGACAAAGGTGTTTTTGCTCATAACTTTTGTGTCATATTCTAGTTTCACATGAAATTTGAAATTAAGGTATATGTGGTAGTTTTAGAAAATGAGTAATTTTTTGAGTTTTTTTAAAATTGTTTTACTATTTATAAACAACCCCTGATTGCCAGTGTCTACATTAGTCATTTTGGAGGTTTTCAGTCCTATTTCTGGTCTAGAAATGAAAACTCAAAGCTTGAAATTGGTATGGAAGAAATTTCACTAAAGTTACACAAGACCACAAAGAGATTTTTTCAAAATAATAAAGTGTCCACCTTCTCCATGTGCTCAAAGGGCACTACCTTTGCGCAAGTGCAAACAACACAATTTTTTTTTCCCCAAAGATTCAAATAGTTGAGAAAAAGCATATTTAAGTTAGAAAGATAAGGTATTTCATTTTATTTTTCAAATTTATTCACTATTTTCCAAAAATCAAACAACAAAGTGTCATTTTCTTCATTAAGCTCTTTTTTAGTAAATAACTTCTAGAGATAAGTTTTTCTAGGTTTGAATTTCTAAAGAAATCTAATTTTCAATGCTTTACAAATAATACATTGTTTATTTTATTTTTTAAATTTTATTCTAAAAGTCACAAGACTCATTGAAATAGATTGTTTTGTGACAAATACAACAATTGTTTCTTGCGATCACCTAGGAACAAAATTTTTGTTGCTGCCAACTTTGACACTCTCTCAAGGGTTGAAAAATAATTTTTTTTTCATGATTTCAACACCAAAAGATTCACACAAAAAAAGATATTCAAAATCTACCAACATGTGTAGCTGTGGGAAAAATTTCATTGCTGCCAACTTTGACACTCATTCAAGGATTGAAATTTTTTTTCTTTTGCCATGAAAATTTTGGAATGAGATCATCTCACCTATATCAATAATTTTTTCTACCAAATTTCCAAAGCCAAACAATTCACAAAAAAAAATAATCGAAATCTACCAACATGTGTAGTTGTAAGACACAATTTGCTCTTGCCAACTTTGCTACATTTCCAAGGGTCAAAATTTTTTTTATTTATCATGAATTTTGTCATGAGATTATCCTTTTATTGAAACATGTGTGCCAAATTTCAATTTCAAAAGATTCACTCAAAATAATACATTCAAAAGTCCTCCAACATGTGTAGTTGTGAAAATGATTGTCATTTTGCCATGGATGCAAAAAAATCTTTCTCACAACTACACATGTTGGTAGTAATCTTGGATCTGAAAATTTGGGCATAACTTCACTCCAAAAGTACGCCCCATTTTTTTCGCATGAACCTTCATTGGCAATCTTGTTCTTTGTAAACCACTGCGAGGATTTGTCCTTTTCATTGCACGGAAGGATTTCATACGCCGCAATTAGGATTTCATACCCAATTATGCAATTGAGCATAACGGATTTTTCATCCAAATTTTTTTGGTCATCCAAAATGTTATGTTGTCCGGCAGTACTATAGTGTACGTCGGGCAATGCCTCTCGTCGTCGGGCGTTTCGGGGAAAAGAAGAGCCTCCTCGTCGGGCTCCGCCTCTCCTCGCTGGCCCTTTTCGTCCCGAAACGCCCCTGGCCTTCTCCTCGGGGCCGGAAGAACGAGGAGCCTCCTCGGGGCATTGAAATGCCCCCAGAAACCTGCTGCAAATCATTGCAAAGCTGTTCCTCCGACGGCCGATCCCCCGAGTCGCCCTGCCCTCCACTGCTGCAAAGCCACTCAACTTTTGTAATTAATCAATGCATCGRCGTGTCCCAAAATTCAACCAAGGCACCAACCACCCGATCGATCAAATCCGGGCAGGCCCAAAACGTACAGGACACTGCACTGCACTGCACTCCCTCCGATCCGGCCACTTGCAGCGAAGTCACAAGGCAATTGCACTATTGGCGCGCTAGCTCATACATATTCTCGGGACGAATCGATTCCGTATACTGTAGAGAATTTTATTTGTCTGCAAATCGCACACATGTCTGATGAGGGAATCCCCACTGAGTTCCGTCACTCACTCACCGCAACTGTAGGAGCATCAAACTATTAATTCCAATAACAGTTATTACAATAATTTGTGAAAAAGATCTAAATGCGGTTACCGTGCATCACTCATTTGAGGGCATGAATTCCATAACTGGTACCGTAAAATAATTACGCCTAGCTGCAGGTGTGATAAATTTCATGGTCCAAGTAGTTGAAATTGTGGTTCTAAGCGAAAACTACAAGAAGCGCATGCTACAGTAATGCTGTAGTGGTGGTAACCAGGGTTTCTTTTTTAGGCAATTAGATGCCCAATTTCTTCAAAAAAAAAATGTCTAGCTTCAAGCCTGTAGAAAAAAAAGAGGGTAAATGAGTGAAAAAATGCCAAACAGAAATCATGGCCTTGTACACTAAAGCCACAGTGCTTCCTAAACTTCATTTCATTTGTCATGCAAAGCCAATACATACAAAAATTGCATACGAAAATTACATATTCAAAATGACATACTCTAAATTGGCCTTTTTCAGGTAAAGCCCTCCAAGTGACCGAGCCACACAACTTAAAAGCTCTTACTTAAAAGCTCTTGAAAGGAAGACCACCTAACCATTTGTCCGAAAACCAAAAAGAAAACACTGGTGGTAACTGCTTGAATTGCGCACTTGGGCATGTCAGTTAGTCGGGGACAGAGAATATATATACGTGGAGTCTGGCTGTGATTCTGCAGGTGACTTCCGTCGACAGATGGGTTGAATCGGTTTGTGGGTTTAATTTTCTAATTAAYTAACACAGCAGATCATGTCGAATGATCTACCTCTGCTATTGATTTTATTTTTTGGAAATGACTTCTAAAGGCGAGTCTCTATAAATTCGTAGAACCTAGGTTCGAATTCGAAAGGAGGCAACTTAGAGCTAGAATTGCTCTACCTACACGTGTCCATGTTATGCACGCAGGTAGAGTAGAACCAGATACAATCAATCAATATGGTAGACTCTTCAGACGTTTTATTGAGTAGAGTTCTTCTTGTTTTTTGGTTGCTCGCAAGTTAACCCTCTAAGGACACGCGGCGGCTTAAAAGTATCGGAGAGATGGTTGAGAATCCTTCTACAGTATATAAAACAGAAACGCAGATTCAGAACAGAAGTACAGATTGATGTTCATCCTTGGAATTTTGTGCGAAAAGGGGAGGTCTCCCAAAGTAGTAGTTTAACCTCCCATGAGTTCTTTAGGATTTTTCTTTTAAAGTAAATGATTCACATTGTATACTGTATCAGTATGGCCGAGCACCTCGTAGAGCCACTTCTGCAAGTAAGACTTATATGTAAGTTGTGGTTTTTTTAACCTCTAATTGACTCACTGTAAGTAAGCAGATCAATTCCCGTGATGTAACTTAATTATTTCAACTGTTGAAAAGTTCGAGTCTATGCCATAGATCTAGAACTAGTTTACCTCCACGAGAAGCCACTTGCTATCTACATCCACGGCACACAGGCAACTGTAGAACAATGCTTATTAGCAGACTCTCCATTAAGTTTAAGTAAGCCTTGAACTGGTGTTTTTCGTCTTCAATCTTCTCTTCTGCTTGTTTGTGGGCTTGTTTGCAAGAGTTCCTCTCGTTGAGCAAGCCGTAGATTCATAGTTGTAACTTGAGATTGTTTGTTTCTTAGGCAATCTGTGTCAGTCCGAGGCTCCTATTCAAGGCTCAGTGGCACTGTCTTGCTCTTGAAGTCCATGCGGTAGAACCCCACGACAGACTCTTCATTGACAGAAGGGCGTCACGCTCGAGTTCTTCTTCTTCTTCTTCGTCTTCTTCTTAGCAACTTGGTTACACTGAGACTCTTCATTCACAAAGGGCGTCTAGGTAGAGTTCTTCTTCTTCTTCGCCGCCTCCTCCTTGTTGTTGTTGTTGTTTGCAAGCTTGCTGGTTAATTATACTGGGTATCTTGTAGGTCGCCCCCCTGCTGCAATTCTATGCTTCACGTTGCAGATCATTCCACCTCCATCTTTAGAAACTTGAGCATCTCGTTCGAACATCCACAGTCGTAATCTACACACGTTCAGCAAAATGGCGAGTAGGAGCCAGGGATCATCACTACAACCCAATGCTTACTAAACTCTCCGCCTAGCACTTGCTGTTGAATTCTGTCACCATGTTGCCCTCCTGACAGTCCTCCGTGTGAAACTCAATCTGAAATTTGCAATTCGGCAAGGTGCCTTCTGCTGACCGTCCCGGGACCGCTGGTTTCCCAAAGGGGCAACCAGCTAGCGCTTGCTACTTGGCGGTCCGGGTCCCAGCCACATGGGCTGAGTCGGTAGGGTTGATCTGAGTCGGTGACGACGAACTCTACGAGCTCGAGCTCGAGTAAACGCTTTTAAAAGGACTCGCGGAGAACAGAAGCTATTGATCTCGAGACTCGATGAATCGTAGTTCGTCGATGGTGGAGCATGTCCCAGTGCCRGACCCCTGTGCAGACTGGGTGCTGGTGTCGAAGCACAACGTGTTTCTCAGTCACTCGGGGACGCAGAAGAGCTTCGTGGAGCAGTTGTGCGTGGATTTGGAGAGAGCGCGGCAGTCGCCCTTCTTCGATAAACGACTGCCCCGAGGACAACCCTTCCCTCAGGTAACCATGGCCACTTGGAATCCCACTACGACGTCATTTGAATGTGTGTTGCGCACATATGTGCTACTGTCGGTAACAATATGTAGAAGATGATATGATATGGCGTGGCAGAAAGCATGCACARTGTTTGCACACTGTCGTGYTTGAGAAKTYATCTTGAGGTGATCGTAAAGAGATTTGAGTGCACTTGAGAAATCCTTAGCAAAATGTTTTTTCATRGAGACATTGAAGGCTCATCAGAGCGCAAATGTACGCTGGTCTAGTTTTGAAATAGCGGGTGTTAAAATCGCAAGGGTTCCGTGCCTGGTGTGCAGCGCATCTTGTCGGCGGCCCAGGAGTGCGAGCTGGCGGTGGTGGTGATCTCCGAGGAGTACTTCTCCCGCACCAAGTGGCCCATGCTGGAGCTCGCGGCCTTAGTGCAAGCCCCCACCAAGCCTCGCATCGTGCCTTTGTTCTTCGGTTTGTCTTGCAAGGAGTTCAAGCGGGCCAGGCGTCGCGAGCGCTGGTTGCAGGCGTGGGCGGAGTGGGCGCGGGAGGACGATCGCGTGGACGTGGGCTTGTGGACGCAGGCGCTGCAGGAGCTGCAGGGGAGGACGGGCATCGAGTACGTCAAGGCGATCGGGGAGGTCGCCTATCGAAGGGACATCGTGGCCACCGTCTGCGACATGCTGCAGGACGAGGTGAGTCCAGAAATTGATCAATGCTTCCAAAAGTCCTTCAAATGGGGTTTCGCAATGGGAGGTTTCCAAAACACCGAAATTTGAGGAAAGATTCCTGTTTTAAGCATCTGCTGGATTTCCTTTAACCAACTTCAATTGAATGTTGTCAAAATGCATGTCTCAATGACTTAGCACAAATGAATGCAACGTTGTTGTTTGTAAACATGCACTTCGGTCCTAAATTTGGTTACAATGACAAAGTTTSATGAACTTGGCGCTACTTACAACAAAAATATATCATTAGAGAAAATTTGGACTCTCTAGAAGGTCGCTAAGAAGTGCCAAAAGGGACCCTGTTTTCTTTTTCTTTTGCATGGACAAGAATTTTTCCTCTATTGTTGTGGCCACCAAGTGCCTTCATTATATTAGAGTAACCAAATGTCAGAGCATTGATTTGGTAAACGAGCAGTTGTGTTTTATTGGAGGAAARTTGTAGGAAACTGAAATATTYTGTGTGACAGTCAAGATATTCACACAAGCTGAAACGCATTTGGGTCAGAAATGCTGTTCTTTTTCTAGCTCACAAGGGCTCTAGATATAGAGTGGCTTGTCAAAGGTTGGCAGCTATMTGGAGAGTCCAAATTTTCTCTAATGTCACTTTAGAATAGGCCAAGTTGAATTAAAGTGGTTAGTGAATTGAGTTGCGTAATTGAAACCTCAATGATGCTTGTCCTAAATTCTCTACAGCTGAGGTTTCAGTTGGGCAACATGAATCCCATTTCAGATGAGCACTTTTAAAAAATCCTGCAATTATGAGTTCTCAAAGCTAATGACAAAATATATGTTGTAATGACATAATAAAATGTTGTTATAATTCTCAACGTAAAGACAGAATTATACATGTTGGAATTATACATGTTGTAACAATAAGGTAGGAGGTCCATAAAGCGTCCATCCAAGGGCTGAAGCTGAATTTTGGCAAGGTGCTTGGAAAAAATTTCAGTAAATTTTCCTTGGAAGATAAGTGGAATTGGCATCTAACATAAATGGTTTCATAATTTTTAGAGCTTTGTGGAATTAGTTATGAATTTCTGAAGTTGCAGAAAAGTGCATTTCAATGGACTCTATCTAAAACCGACCACCTCCTCAAATGTAGACTGGTTGTACATTGGAGAGTGCAAAATGTACCTCYAGAGCCTGATTGGTTGGTTTTAGAACCTGCTCCATTTTAGGACCTCCTACCTTAGTATCAACAATCAATTTGTGGTTGTTATGATCTTAGCAGGTGAGTCAACATTTATCAACTTCCGTCACGCTTCCAATGCTCAACTATTTCCAACCTGGAGGCCGGATCGTCCAAGTGTAATCATGGTTTTTCTTTTGCACTGTAGCAGTACACCATGTAGTGAATGGAAGATGGTCCCTCCAAATTTAAACCACTGTTACTGTGCCACGACATTGGATTGTGGCTCCATGGTGCCAAAAAAAAAAAACTGAGTGTAATAAGCAGATGATGCTTAGCTTCAACTTGACATCATAAAATAATTGCCTTGGAAAGAAGACTGTTCTTGTTCACGTCAAAATATAACTTGCTGCTAGACACCTTAAATTACACACACACAATGTCTTTGTTTAGAAAAAAGCTTAGCTTCAAGTTGGGTCTTCAAGAGAGTTTGAGGATTGTAGACTTGTGGTGGAGTAATTAGGGAGAGTTTGGTGCGTGTTTAGATTTCTTTGTAATGAGAAAAATAATGGGCGAAGTGAGGCAATGATAAGTCTCATTTTTTGTGGCCATGGATCATGAGTTTATACTATTTTGTTAAGTGTTGTATTTATATCACATGTGTTTTCTGTTTGAGTTTTTTCATGTTGTTTCTCTTTCCAATTTTCTAATCATGATGATTATATGTGAAATAGTATGAGTTTGATTCTAGTGTCAAATGACGATGTTATGTGAAATAGCGTGAGTTTGATTCTAGTGCCTAGTGCCAAATGATGATGGCAAGTGAAATAGCTTGAGAGAACTATTGAATCTGGACAATGATAGAAGAACAAACATTCTAAAATTCCAAAAAAGTGAATTAGCCATTAACTCTACAAGGATGGGTTGGTCATTGTGGAAATCATCTTCTATGGAATGGTATGAATCATTTGTTCAAAAAACTCAAGAGCATTCATTGGAGGTATATCTATTGTGCAATCGACCTCCCCTTTTTGCACAAAATTCCAAGGAGGAATATGTGTGCACTTATAACCTACATTCCTTGAATGTTGAGGTTGTCTGATTGTCTCTGTTCTTCTCCTTCCCTTCTCTACCGCCCTCACTTCCCAGCTCTTCCTTGTCTCTGTTCTTCTCCTTCCGCTTTGGCATTCAGGTGCACCGCATTCACGGGATTCTTCTGTTATTGCGCATGCTCTTCGTGCTTGTTCTGGTGCCGTATTTCCATTGCTTTCTCTGCGACGTCGGATGCCTCCATTCGCCCTCATTCGCGCAGGCCTTCTGTCTTGCTTTCTCTGCGACGTCGGACACCTCCATTCGCGCAGGCCTGCTTTGTTTGCTACGCAATCCCATTCGCGCAGGCCTTCTGCTTTCTACGCAATCCTCTTGTTGCTGGCGTCGTTCCTCTGTACTGTACAGTACAGCCTTTTTCTTTAGTTCCTTCATCGAAAAGCATTGGAATTCCTGCTCTTTTTCTTAAATCCAGGAGACTTGGAGCTTACTTAGGGTTTGGAGTTTTGTAGCGATTGAGCCTGCAGGATTGAAAGAGGATTTGCGTTCGAGAGCTTCGTAATTTGCGCAGGTAAATCTCCTTACTCCTTCTCCACACAACACAAAAAGGGGTGTCACACCTTYTTCATAGAGAAAGGCTCCTAATTGRCTCCTCTTTTCTCTCCACAACTTCTCAATGTGAAGGATGTGTACTCACATGGGCAGAGAAATTGTTGAGTTTGTTGAGAAGAAGGCCATGTGGGTTTCAAACCTGTCTTGCATTTTCTCCACGAAGTACCATCTCTCGGTCTTTCAATTCTTCCCCTTGTTTAAATTTGGAGCGGTTCCMGCACCTCTGTCCTTTCTTCAATTGACCTTACGCGATTCTTTAGTTTGAGGTGTTTGTGTGATTCGAGCAGGAGTGTAGAACCAGGTCAATTGGGTTGCGTGAATCGAAAAATGGATGTGTTTTGGAACGCCTAAGCTTGAAATTGGACATGTAATTTGGAGAGAAGAAGGATTTKTTTTTTKTTTKGGGTAGTGTAAGGAAGAGGTAGRGAAGGGGAAAGTATTTCGTGATTGTAACACCACTTTGTTTCCACTGGAATTAGAATTTCCACGCCCTAATTCTTGAAGCGTGGGTTATTTGACCTATCTTTGTTGAACTCTTTGCCCTACTGAGGTGGTCGTGGTGCAGTGCATGGAGCTCTAGGAAAATGTCGCTGGGAATACTTGAACATTGAAGGAATTTTTTGAAGTGGTTTTGCAAGGGTTTGATTGCTGGAGGCGACCATGAAAATAGTCGGGCTTTCATGTCGCCCTGGCGAGGAAATGACTTTCTGCAAACCCCACGGTCACAGTTTGCAAGCAACGGAGATTAAAAGATGGTCCTCCAGAGGTGTGTCTCTTCCATTGCCCCTTTCAGTCGAAATTTATTCATTAGAGGACCCCGTCCATTGTGTCACCATTGTTTTTAAGTGAAAAAAACTGCATTAAATGATCTCAAATGAGGTTACTATTTGCAGGGTTTAACCTTTTTAAGGAGGAGGGATTCATGATTTTAAAATGACCCCTTTGATTCATCATATTGTGGAAAGTATAAACTAAATGGAAAAAATCKTTTTATCACTAGATTGAGCGAAGAACAATGCAGGTGTTGCATCTAAAAAAAATTATTTGAACAAATAAGAATCCCGACATAGACTCTTTGAAACCGCTATATAAAACACGAAGCCCAGATTGGTCCTTATCGACCTGAAAGGATTAACCTGGTTGCAYCTTCTGGTAGTTTTTTTCCTCCTCTAGAGATTTTAGCTTGTGATCACTGGGTCCAAAACATATTTCTATTGTTAAAAATGTTGGGCAATACTGATACATTTTTTTACCTTCTTTTAATCTTCTCAAAATACTATTATTCAACTCCTGCAAATATAACAGTGACCACTTGGGGCCACTTGTGTACTTAGAGTTTAAGGATATGGGAATATTTGTGCCTCTCTGTTAAGTTAGGCTAGCTTCTCGTATTCATCCTGTTGTAAATCTCCTTGAATCATGAAATAGCAGCAAGGGTTTACATTTAACAGTTTTAACGTGTTTTTGGGTAAGTGCTTGCCGTGCAGGTCTCCAAGGGAACGTTCAGCAAGTAAAGCAGCCAGGGCGTAGTCAAATAAGTAAAAGTGTCGGGGGAAACTCGTTGACGTTAAGAAGTTCAGCTAGAGGGAGAATCCCGAGGAGCAGGAGTCACCTTGATTCAACCATCACCGATGCAACTTTGCAGATGAAAATTCAAGTAAATTTCCAACTTCACTCGTGTATTCCTCTGTGTTGCTGAAACACCCAGTTTGGGTATAATACATGTAATTTCATGAATTCTTATTATCTATAACATGGTTTAAATGACATCGATTTTGACACATAATCATAACATATTTTGGGTAGTCACATCTTAAAAGAGGCTCCAAGTTCATAGCCTACGTGACTACTGGACCAGTGACGTCTATACATTTGGTCAGGTTAGACTTTTTATCGACCACAGTCTTATATGTTTGATGGGTTTTTCAATAATGAATCTTGTGACTTGGCTTGGGACCTATGGTAGAGCATTTCGTTACAAGCAGGTGTTGCAGGTAGTTTGTCGCATTATTTTGCATGCAGGTATTGATAGATTGTCATTTTGTCTGTACAGCCAGGGTTTCTTCCAAATTATTCGACTCAACAAATAGCTGTAATTGGCACTACTCTTAGACCTAAATATATATACCTGAAAAGGACAGGAATTGGGTCAATTCTTCCAGGAGTCTGCTGTTGTACATCAGTAATCAATTCGAGTTTACCCGTGGGTACGACGTCAGATGACAAGACGCCTGATGCAAAAGCAGATGGACGAGTTGAAGATGGTTCTATATTAACAGGAGATGGAAGTGAGCTGCGAAGTACTTTGCGATTGGTAGAATGTGCCATGCTGGCTGCCACTGCAGGCCTTGCTTACTTCCTTAGCAATCTTCTTCGAATTGAGGTAAATTGTTTGGGGTTGAATTTGCTGTCCTCTGTTATACAAGGAGTTACAAGGATGCAGTACTTCTGTCTCCAAGTGCCCAAAATAAGAATAGAAAGTACGCTTTGGAAGCTAGTAGTCGATTCTACTAACTCCAAAATCTGGAACATGATCTTCTCTGTCTATTGGTATATTTTGCCTCCTTCCCTGAAGCTTTTTAAATGATTTTATTTTGCCTACATTTGTGCACTTAGGGTCTGATTAACCCCATATATGTACACCTCAAAGAAGTGGCTAGCGTTCGTAGTATACCTGCTTGAGGATCCATGTGATAGTCTTGTGAATGAAACTACTGTGGTTAAACTAAAAGGTTTTGTTGGATGGCAGGCTTATTTTGGATGTTTCTTCCCTTTACCAGTGGTTATATCTTCTATGCGTTGGGGGCCTGCTGCAGGCAGAAAGACAATGGTATGGAAATAAGCCGCATTACCAAACACCTCTCGCAAAAATGTGGGTGACAAGCCCTTGAAAAACCCTAACACACCTCCTTCACTTCGGAAAATCTGCACAGCCACATCCACGGAGCCAGAATACTTGGAAGGCTGAATCTCTGCTACTTCTGGTCTTACAAGAGCTTCCAAATCTACAACACTTTGTTCCTGTTGTTCTGGTACACAATGGTTCACCACCAAGGTCCTCAATCCTCTATCTTCTTGGAGATTGAGAATCTCAAAATTAGGGCTAGGGTTGATGAGGGCCTCTGTGGAAGTACTTTGTTGAGTGTCTTGATCATGTATCTCTGGTGGTTTGTTCTCTTCATCAAGTGTAGAAGAAGCCAATTCCAACAGTGTCCTGATTACATATACACAAAAAATCTTGCACAATGAGGGCATACCAAATAGGAGAGAGAATGTCACCTAAGCATCTTATCTTGAGATGAAATCACAAGTCTTTCAGTGACCTTCAAAGGATTAATTAAATCTAGGAGTGCTGAAATTTTTTGTACTTGCTAATAAGAATGAGCAAACATCAGACAAAAGCAAGGGCCAGTTTTTAATTTCGATGCAAAATACGGCAGAGATAGGTTTTTTCCTACCTTACAGGTGGTGGAGGAGCAGTGATGCTGCTTTGAGCTTGCAGCCTGCACTTGATAAGCTCCGTGGGGCAAGCCACAAAGGAGACGGCAACCCCAGCCCCCATGCCGGCCACCATTTGCTGGCGGACGCTGAGCCTGGTGTACACCTCTTTCTTGTTGTGGGAGAGCAAGGYTTCCATCTGGCCCCTTGCAGTGAAGAGCACCGCGTTGAAGAGAGCCACAGCGGCCAAAGGAGCACCAAGGCCTCGGTACAAGCCCTTGGGACCCTCGCTGGCCATGATCTTCTTCACCGCGTCCCAAGCTCCGCTGTACTGGGGCGGCTGGGAGCTCGCCATCTGCGATTGCAACTTCACCTTTACAGTGTCAAAAGGGTGGCCGACCAGCAGCTGGGCGATGCCGGCCATGGTGCCGGCCGTCAAATCCTTTCCCACCTCCACCAGACGACTCCTCATGCTTCAATTCATGCTTTGCTCTGTTTGTGGCGAGAAAATCTKATGCTCAAGCCACCCCATCGCTCTYRGAATAAATAGCACTCTCCWCTGCGGCCGTTCGTTGCATCCCCATACCGTTCTGCACACACCACACCTTACCATCATCTCCGACATCAACAGACAACATCAACATCAAAATACAATTGTAAATGCAAGCAACGAAAAGGTTTTGTGACTGCATTTTGTGAAGAAGGCCATAACATTCTTGAATGCGAAAGGAGAGGGAGAATACATTCGTGTTACAGTGGCCCACAATCCATAAGCAAGCTTGCAATCAAGATGTTCTACGTTAAGAGGAGCCTAGATTCAAGGAAAGCTAAGGCTCCCCTGCCTTGAAGTTCAAGAATGTTGCGGCCACGGGCAAGCGATTGTTGATAGAACGCTCACTTGATGGATCATGCTCCACAWGATCGGCAAACATGCGACGCTCCTTTCTCTGTCGAGGTGATCCAAGTCTGGATTGCAAGAAGCATCCATGCCCAAGAAGCTTCCCACCTGTTCCAATCACCCACTTTGAATAAAATTCCTACGTCAGACTCTGCGTGGGTCAGACATATAGATTAGGGTTACGGAAATGACTATGAACGAAGCCAAAAAGACGATGAGAGCAAGCACTAGCATAACAGATGATGAGCGTTTGCAACTGACGATGTTACGGAATACATGTTCATGATTTTAGGGTTCAGGTTCTTAGCAAAGAGGGCAATCTTCAAGTCACAGGCAACATCGGTGAAATGGATTCATCATACTCACCCTGAGTAGCTTCAAACTGAAACGAAATTTTCTGTTTTTTGTGCATAGCATCAATTCATCACTGCTAATTCGAAGTACCTGATTCARGGAGTTGCACCACCTGCATCCTTTGTACAGAATAGACATTTTCAAAAACTCCGTCACAACAGGATGGCTCCATCTTCCGCCTGCCGATCTTTGAAAGTCACCACTGCAACGCCGTCTCTTCGATTTCAAAAGGCATCTGATGACATAAGTAAGTCAGATACCCACCTATTTGCCGCCACAATGGTACTTCACCTTGGTGAGCGTTCCAAGGATGACCTATTACCATTTCTCATCCACACATTAATACACACCCGGGATTTCAGATTTCCAGACGGATGTTGGATATAGCAGCAGCCAATCTCCTCCTTGCTCCGCAGATACATTTCTGAAACCCCCAAATCCTCGCAAAATCCTCGCGAAATCCTCGAAATTTTATGTCGAGCAAGATCTTGTCTGTTTTTCAAAAGTGGGTGTTCACATGTTGCGGCAGAAATTGAAAATTTCGGACGCTATCCACCTGAGAACTTACAGAGGAGACTTGGGATTTGAATCTGGATTTGTGATTTTGGGTATGAAATTATTGCGTTTTGGAGATTTGGAGATTTCACAAAGGATATGAGAAGTGGTGGGCGTGGTGAAAGGACCGGAGGCGTGTGTGTTTGTGTGAGTGTGTGAGTGTGTTGCTGCATCGTTTTCTTCAATGCAGCAGAATGTTGTGTCGCACAGGGTGACGACCTCGTAGCCCTTGCGACGGAGATAATGGCGAGCGTCTCTAGTCATGTGGCGAGTGTGCTCTTCTCCAGGTCGGAGGGCGCCCACCTGCGAAACATTCAAGGTCCAAAGCTGCGAATGGCTGAAGTATCTCTCCCACAATCCTTGTTGTGGAAGCAGAACGGGTTCCAAGCTTTCGCCGAAGCTAGCAGAAGAGAGGTTTCTTGTTTCGCAGCTTCTGAAAATCCTCGCACCCAGGTCGACAATGCAGGCACGAGTGCAGACGCTTCCAAATCAGATTCCGAGAACAGGCTTGTGGAGGACGGTGCGCAACCCTTGTTGAGCGAGGACATCGATGCACTGGGGAAGATAGCCGAGTCGGCAGCTGAGAAACTGAAGGAGAATTTGGAGGCCAGTGCAAGAATACCGCAAGCAGAGGAAACAGGGGAAACAGGGGATACAGGGTTTTGGAGGCAAGTAGCGAAGGCGAGTGATGCAGGGGCAGCGTTGACAGTGATTTCCGAGAGAGCTGGGATCTCTGATGGAGTGGTGAGCAACCAAGAGTGTTCCAAGCTCATATTGGATGCTCTGGCTCAAGGAAACTCAGAGCTCGCGTTCTCTGTTTTGAAAGCCATGCGTGGCAGCGTCATTCAACGGCGAGTTGAACGTGATGGTAAGCCTTGCCAAGATTCTGGAACCTTTTCTTTAGCAATGTCAAATTGTAGCAGTTCAAATTTGGCAATCTAATAGTAATTTGCTATTGCGTAGGAATGAATCTCTTGTGTGGGTTTATGACAGAGAAAGGATCATATGTTGAAGGATGGCGGTGGGCACAACCTAATGTGAATACTTACGCTACACTTGTGAGAGGATTAGCAGCATCGTTGCGGGTGGCAGATGCTATTGAATTAGTGGAAGATGTTCGACGCCGCGGAGTGCCGGCTGGAGATGAGGTACTCTCTTTTACTAACTATTAAATAGCCGAATGCATTGTCTTTTGTGCTATTCTGTTTCCCAATTTTGAGAAACTCGGTCTCACATAAATGCTGGCCCGTATGTGCCAATTACAGAACAAGATGGAAGCAGTGAATGAGCCTGCATACAGGTAATAATCAATCCATGTGCTCGCAAAGTTAGTTTCCAGTCCTTTAACGTTATACGTGCACTGGATTTAAATGGGTGTGAAAATGTTAGGAAGTGGTGGTATGGTTTGCTCCTAACCCCTCAGTGCCCAAACCAAAAACAGAAATTTTACTTTGGAAGCTAACAGTCGATTATATTACTTCCAAACATATTTCTATCGCTCAAAAATGTTGGACATGGTTCCTCTTTCTATTGATACATTTTGCACGCTATATGGATGTTAGAGACAGTGCACGTGAATGATCCTTGAKTAAGTTGATCAGTCGTTGAAAGTGGAGGAACAATTGTTTTTTTCTCTTCAGTGCACGTATGGAAAGAGTACAAAAGGCTCGAGAAACTCTAGATGAACGACTTGAAGCTCGGCTGGAGCTTATCTATAGCTATGCAAAGGTACTACTATTGTGCAGACACTTTCGAGGTCCTGGAACACAATGTTTTCACTTCAAAGCGTGGCCTGGGTCTTTCAGTTCAACTCTCTGCTTCTTTTTGTATCATCTATTTCGTGTAGTCGTCCTTATTTTGCTTATTTAAGAGATCCTCTTTCTCCTTTCCTTCCATTTTCTTATTTAAGAGGCATCATTAGCATGTCATTTTGTTGCTCGATCTGACTATCATTCCGAGCATTTGATCTTAAATGTTGGGTTGTGAATGTTTAGATAGCCTCCATGATAGAGATTGAGGTGGAGATGGACATCGATGTGCTGGCTGCAGAAAGTACTGGTGCCACTGTAAGTTTATAGCCTCAAATTCGCCATACCGAATTGTGTATATAATGTTCTCTTAAAATGCACTCTTGATCTTATGCTCAGCGATAGGAGTATTCTTTTCTTTTCAACGCATAAATCCTCTGTCGTCTTGTCCAAATGACCGCTTCTTATTCACTGATATAATTGTTTCGAGTGGTGACAGGCCATAGCAGAGCAGATTGAGCGACTGATGGAAGTTGAGGATCTTCAAAAGGTGAGCTTTTTTTCTGCAACTCGGATGACTGTGGAGACTCTTGCTTATTCTCTACTACTACTCGAGCTCTGGTTTCTTGTAGCCGTGACATCTTTTGACAAAGGGTTTGATGTATTTGACTGAATTTTAGTCCTCCAGGCACAAAATTTTTAATCCTCACAGCCAGAGAATTAATTGTAAGAGAACATTGTGTGGCAGGCATGGAGGTTGCAAGCGGAAGCAAACGATGAAGTGGAGAGATTACTACGAACAGCCCCACTACTCAACGACTCGGCCTGATCTTTTTCCTCGCGGCCTTGATGTTGTCATTGTAGTGCAGGTGAACGTCTTTGACTGCTCATTCAACCATATCGTCTCCGGTCATGTGTCTCTCCGGCCATTGGTTTCCGGTACATATGATTTTTGGCGTTTCTCAAAAAACTTGGTCTCGTCAACTTTGAGTAGATAGACATCTTGTTTATATGGTAAACATTTCAAAGTTTTTGACCGCATAGATTGCAAGATATTTGCGTTTAAAGTGGGAAAAACAAGTTTTTTCAGCACGTTGTGGGATTAGATTATTTGACTTCAAACCTTCTTTAACTTTAGTTTTTTGCACTATAGAGTTTTGAGCTTTAAATCTTTGTGGTGGAGAATTGAATTGAGAGTCTAGAAAGAAAAAAATACACAAAAATTAAATTTCTATTCTTTAAGAAATGTTTTGATTGAGATGTGGATGCATGGCCTCAGATGTTGAATGAGTTTTAGGACGATTGTCAATGCAGCTTTGAGCTCATGTTTTTGCCAGGCCAGGATTGGTCTTGGCAAAACGCAGTTGCTCTCATCGGAAATGTATTTCTGGAAACCACGCTGATGCATTTTTCAACCGATGATGAAAGTCTGTTGAAAATTTGTCATCTAAATATATAAATATTTTGTCTTTAAACAGTCACTCTTATGAACCTGGGTTCTACTTCGTTTTGTTTTGACACTTGGGGAACAACAAGCTTTACTGAGTAGAGTAATGGAGGTACTTAAAAAATTTCAGAATTTCAAAGAGTCAGGGAAATTGAGGAGGCAACGATGAAGACAGATTTGTGAAATGACCACATTTTTTCAATTTCAACATAGTCTACTCTATCTCTGTTACTCCTGATAATTCCATAGATTGTCTGTTTGCTTTGTACTCTACTGTAAATAAATCATTTGAGTGAGAAAGTTTCAAATTTTAAAGTCTTATTTAACACAAAGATGAAGTCTAATTTGATGAGAGGTCTGGTCACAGCTATGAAAACTGATTCCATGTCAACATTGAAGTGAGTTTTATACAAACTTGGCGGGAGTCGGCACAAGCGGGCTGGCAAGGACCGGGTGGATCGATGGGGGTGGGGCAGACCAGATTTTTAACTCCCGATGCCGGCCCCTGTAGAACCATCCGACTTCCAGTGAAGAATGCCTCAAATTCCCAAAGAGGATCGAGGGTTCCAGTAGGTTAGGAAGATCGGGCGACGCCAGAGCAGTGTTTCTTTTTTCCATTTTCCATGAAATGTCAAAGTGGCAATATTAAATGTCATAGTGGTGCTCCAAGTTTCAACATTCATCCATATATTGGATAGAAAACATCATATTACATATCTATATTTCTATTCTCATCCACTATTTGGCAATTTCATCCAAGGAATGTTTTGCATTTTGAAGTTTCTTGGCGATTTCATTCAAAATTTCACTATTTTTTTCCCATAGGCTTGGTGCGAGGCAAAAAAATTTGGTGCAATTTTGCACCAAATCGCTAGAAAGTAAACACTACGCCAAAGCTGCAAGGCCTTCTTTGAAATTCAGCATTTGGATGTCACTTAGAGCATCCCCACTAAAGAACTACAGAAGGCGCAAACTCGGTAAATGGTCGGGTTAACCCCTAAAGGACCAAGCTGCATTTTTTGGCAACATAGCAATTTTGGGTAGCTCACTACGAATGGATTTTTCATTATTTTTCTTTGAAATTTTTACACAATGTGTATCCAAGGAGTAGCTTCAAGGCCCAATAGTTTTCATAATATTTGACTACATTGTTAAAAAGTTATTGCATGATAAGTGATTTTCTTTGAACTTTGGGCAGTCCGGGCAACCCACAAAACACTTTTAAAAATCACTTTTTGAAAAAATAAAAATCTGAAATTGGTTCTTTACAATTATATATAAGTAGAAAGCTTTGAATCATTCCATTTGGATTAGTGAGCTAAAAGTTATGAGGACTTTTAGTTTTTGGGTAGGTATGGTTTTTAGAGACTCCATACTTACCCACAAACTAAAAGTCCTCATAACTTTTAGCTCACTAATCCAAATGGAATGATTCAAAGCTTTCCAATTATATACAATTGTAAAGAATCAATTTCAAATTTTTATTTTTTCAAAAAGTGATTTTCAAAAGAGTTTTGTGGGTTGCCCGGACTGCCCAAAGTTCAAAGAAAATCACTTATCATGCAATAACGTTTTAACAGTGCAGTCAAATGTTATGAAAATTGTCGGGCCTTGTAGCTACTCCTTGGACACATGTTGTGTAAAAATTTCAAAGAAAAATAATGAAAAATCCATTCATAGTGAGCTGCCCAAAATTGCTATGTTGCCAAAAAACGCAGCTTGGTCCTTTAGGGGTTAAGCAAGAGTTATTTTCCCATGGCAGACATAGTATGGCCAAAAAATTGGCCAGCCATGGCCAAATCTAATGAGTATACAGCCAACTCCAGTATCTTGGCAGTGGCCTAATATACAAGTTGACTGTCTTTTTTATCCCAACTTTGAAGTATTGACCCCTCAAACGGACAAGACTTTCTTTTAATTTTTTTAAGCACAATGGAATGCTCAAAAGCATTACATCAAAAGGAAAGTTTCCTTTACTTGTATCAAAAGCAAAAAGATAAAGGAGGAATTTCAACTTGATTTGTGTTTTCAAGTGGAATGTGAAGCTTCCAATTTCCATACGCGGAGGGTGGTAGGAGGACACCTCCAACCCACGTGGCATATTTGAGAGCATGAATTTGTGGGAGCTCCCACTAATTCATGCTCTCATATATCCCACATGAGTTGGAGGTCCTCCTACCACCCGTGTGGATATTGTGAACTTTTTTTCTCTATTGGCAATTCAATTCAAGTTGTCAATACTTATGAGGCAATGTGAGATACTCCATTTTTTTAAAAATGAAACAAATGAGATGTAAAGCATTTTTCAAAGAATTCAAAACAAAATTGTTTTCTGTTCAATTTAAAACAAAATAAACTAGATTTCTTGGTCAAAGTGTTTGTACCTCTTGGAGTGTTGCATTCACCATCTTGCAGTGAAGTAGATGACTACCACATGAGCCGGCCACATCTAAAAAGCACCCCAAAGAGCATGATTATGTGCCTCTTTCATATGCCAAATGTGGAGATGCCTTTACCTATGCAAGGTAGATATACCTCAAAATAACACTTACTCAAGATCTGCAAATTTTGAAGGTAGCTACAGAATGAATCGATGGGTGCTTGGTAGAAAATGGTTTAGAAAGCAAATTGAATTGGTTTCAAATTCTTCCGAGCTTTTATGAATATGTTACAAATTTGTGGAAACAATTGCATAGATGCATCTATTCTGCACCATAGACTAATATACAAGTGGTCATGGATACACCCAAAAGAAACAAAATGGAAGCTTGTAGCATACATAGGAAATTGGCCAACACAATGACTATCTACATGACCGTGATATGGAGTCTAGCTTACTCTAAATCAATTTGCAATGCAAGCATGTTATTGTAACTGCAGTGGTAATACTCTACTCATTCTTTTGATGATTTCTTATGCAATGAGGAAATTTTACATTAAAAATTCAAACAATCAAAAATTAGAGACAAACCTTTGAAATATGTGGAAAAATTTCAAGAACTTTGACTTCATAGATTGCAAGATGATAAGGCTTGAAATTAGAAGAATACATTTTTTCTTGAAGCCGCCTCAACATAGCTAACAAAGTTTGACTTCACTTAGAATGTGATTTGAAAACTAAATTTTTTTTACAATCGTATGCTACATTTTATTAGTTGTATACATGCCATATTTCAAAAATTGATGAGCAACTTTAGAGAAGATGCCTCAAAAATCCCTAATTGCCCAAGTTGCCAAAAAAATTCAAGGAAGCATAATTTTTCAGTTGGGCATTCAATTGGGAAAAATTATATTTTTATTAAAAGGATAAGTGCTCACACCTTAAGCCAAAAATTTGTGAACATCAAAACTGACTTCATAGGGACCTATCCAGATTTTCAATTGTCTTTTCAATGGACAATTGGCCTTTAGAGATTAAGAACTGCCACTTGGTCAATGGCACTAGAATTGAATTGGTTGCTGTTAATTTCATGGAATATTCCCTATACATGTATGTAGTAGAGGAAAGAAAAAATTTGTAGACAAGGATGGAGTGGGAAAAAATTGGACACATAAATTTTATATGTAAAATAGCCCCACTTAAAAAACTGAAGGAATGAATTTATAAAAAGCATAGGTCATTGGAAATATGCCCCTAGTAGTTTTTATAGAAACATATGGTCATATTAAATACAGAAATTAAGATAAATAGCCCCACATCAAATACCCTCTTACCCATGTATATATCTTAACCTCTAAAAGACCAAGGCCTTTTTCTAGCAAAAAAACACTCAAACTGCCATTTCCTTAGCAAAGAGTTAAAAAAAATTGAAATTTGTGTTTTTTGCAAATCTAACCATTGGATCTTGAACCTCACTAGCATGGAAATATGTGGTAAAATCTCCAAAAAATTTGGTCTCACAGATTGCAAGATATTTGTGTTTAAAGTGATAAAAACAAGTTTTTCATCACATTGCGGGACTAGATTATTTGACTTAGAACCTTCTTGACTTTAAATTTTTGCACTATAGAGTTTTGAGCTTTAAATCTTTATGGCGGGAAATCGAGTTGAGAGTCTGGTAAAATATAAAATAAATAAAAAAAAGCATAAACTCTAGTCTTTGAAAATTTGTTAAGTAGAAGTAGGTAGAAGATAGAATGGAAATCTAAATCATTGATATCTCTAAGATGGAATAAAATACACTAATCCCAATGGTGAGATTGTTCTAGCAAGAAAAATAAATCATGTGAAACTTTTTTTGTTTGAAAAATTGTAAAAATTGCATTCAAAAATGAATCGTACAAGTAATTTTTTCAAAAAAATGCTTAGATTGCCCGAAAAAAAAGATTGTCCATAACTTTCTCATTACAAATCCAAATGGAATGAATCAAATCTTTCTATGTAGGCAAAATTGTAATCTACGAGGAAAAAAAATTTAAAACTTTAAATTCAAATTTCTAAATTTGTTTTGGTTGCCCTTCCTCTTCATTTTGAGCTCATTCGGGCATAACTTTTGTTTCCGGGCACTGATTGGAAAAGAAATAATATTTCCACAAAGCTAATCAGCTTTTCTATTTTCAGAAGAAGTTTCAAAAATCAAGACCAAATTCAAATCATAGGACTGGTACCTACCCGTAATTCCATTTGTCCGTTGAACGGACAATATTCCTTTAGGGGTTAAAAAAATTAATCTTTTAGAGAAAAACACTCAAAACTGCCCATTTCATAGCAAAGAATAAAAGAATTTGACAATCGTTTTTCTTTCTTGCACATCCAGCCGTAGAATCCTACACCCAATTAGTTTGAGAATATGTGATAAAAAAATTTGAAATTTTGACCGCACATATTGCAAGATATCTACGTTTAAACTAAAAGAACAAGTTTTTCATTGCACTCCGGGACTAGATTATTTGACTTTGAACCTTCTTAACTTTAATTTTTTGCACTACAGAGTTTTGAGCTTTAAATCTTTATGGTAGAAAATTGAGTTGAAAGTCTGAAAAAAATACAAAAATACAAAAAGCTTGTTTTCTAATCTTTAAAAAATTGTTAACTAGAAGTAGGTACAAGATAGAAGGATAATCTAAATTATTAATATCTCTAAGATGGAAATAAAACTCACTAATTCCAATGGTGAGATTGACTTAGAAAGCAAAATAAACCATGTGAAGATTTTTTTCTTGAAAATTTGTAAAACCTGCATTCAAAATGAATCCTTCAAATTATTTATTCAAAAAGATGCTTAAATTGCCCCCCAAAAAAGATTTTCCATCATGATGATGTTCTTATAACAAATCCAAAAGGAAGGCCATATTCGTTACGTTGAGACTTTTTGCAAATTTTGAGACAGAATGCTAGTTATTGGAAAATTCATTTAAAAAAATAGTAATTGAAACCAAAAATAAATAATGCTCAAATAGTGACCCTATAATGACATTCTAAAATTTGGTGTTGTTATCCATTTATAAAAAAATATTAGTAAAGAGATAAAGCAGTTTATCTTCGAGTCGAAGATAGAAATGAGATTGCGAAAAGTCTCAATATAATGAATATGGCCTTAACCCCAAAATAACCCTGGAATTTCTTGAACTTCTAGAATTTGCTCTAAATTGAACAAAAAGCCAACATTTTGTTACGTTGTATCAATTCTTTCTGAATTGTAACTGTATAAAATCAAACTAGACATGTTAGAGTTTACATTAGAAAAGAAAACACAACAATATCTCTTACCAATTGAAAGCTTATAGTGTTTGATCATTAGGATGTTAAAACTGCAAAAGTGATTTGAAGTATTTCAATCCTCTTTTCACATGTCAAATCTAAAAAGTTGGTCACCAAAAAAATATGAGGTTAAAAGTGGTAACATGCATAACTCCAATCAATTTATGGCTTCTCAAAATCTACTCTACAATTTTTTTAAATGAAATTCTAATGTGATTTTTTCTCAGAGATCTAGTGTATTTGAGGCTCATTCCCAAGAGCCCTCAACACTACAAAAAGTCAAGATTGCAATGGACACCCATGCACAAAATCTTGAATAGAAAAATCATAATCAATCATTTTCAAAATTTGATTTTTGAAGCTAAAACTAAACTTCAAAAAGAATTTTTCAAAAATATAAACCACTAAAAATAGTAATTTGGTATGGTTTTGTTTAACTTAAAAAATTGGTCAAGGACACATTCTATCCTCAGGGTCATTTTGGGGTTAAGGAATGAATGAAATCTATGAGGAAAAAATTTAAAAGAATTAAAATTATTTTTTTAAAATTTTCTTTCAATTGCCTTCTCTTCCTTGTTATGAGCTTATTTGGGCATAATTTTTGTTCCCGAGCACCGATTGAAAAAAAATATATATTCACAAAAAACTAATTAATTTTTCTATCTTCAAAAAATGTTCAAAAATACAAGACAATAATTGAGACCATAGGTACTTGCCTGAAATCCCATTTGTCCGTCAAATAGACGAAGATCTTTTAGGGGTTAAACGACTTATGTTACTTCAAGGTACATTTCCATTRTATTCCTTGGAGTAGCATTGGGGATATATTGCGAGTTTTACCAACTATATTCCTTTAATTCCCATATTAAACTATTTTTTCAAGAATTTAGTCAAGTCTTTTCTTTAATTTTTATTGCAATTAGAAATTATACAAACTTTTTCACAATTTTCTTTTTTAAGTTTTCAATTTGCAATTGCATTTTTTCCCAATTCCACTACTTATAGTAGGTTCACACCTGGCTTTACAGAAGTGCGGGCGTTAAAGTTAAGAATGTGTCAGAGAAGGCCAAACCCCAAAAAGTAGGCATCATTGGATTACAACCCTGCACAGTAAAGAACTCTATAAGTTCAACATTCTATAGTTCCTGTCTGTTCACACATGAAGTATTTTTTGGTGCCACGAGAGGTAGGAGTCATTATTCAACGGCAGCTAGTCACACGAAAAGACTTGTGGTAGGGGGTCCTAGTCATATGTCTCGCTAGTGCCGGCTGATGTCGTTGGCCGTAACGTTGTTTTCCTTTGTCTCTTCTTCTCGGGTTTTTGAATGCTCAATCCAACTCTCAAATGCTCGTCCCGCAAGCACAGGAGTGAAATTATGGCAGTTGCTTCAACAAGTCCGTGAGTAGAATTTGGTAGTGGTTGCGGCTGTTTGCGGAACTTCACCTCTGTTGGTTTTTAGGGTGTTGGAGGATTCAGATTTGCACTTGCTTTGGCCATATTCACAAGTGGAGGTAGGACTTTGTGTTTGCTATGGCATTGTCTTCTTCAAGCTTTGTTTTTCAAATAGGACAAATTTTGTAGTACTCTTCTTTGCTTAAAAATTGATGTGGTGTAGGTTGAAAACTAACCAGCGAGGAAGACGGTTTTCTTCAATTGTTGATTCCTTGGGGTAGGGTTTAGGGCAATGTATTTGTTCCTCCTAGTCGCCATGTCCTCATAATTGACTTTGCCATTTACCTATCACTTGTTGTAGGCGGACGGTGATTGCGGAAACGGAAGCCCTCCTGTGCTTGTGAAGTCCCTGTGTTTGCTATGGCATTGTCTTCTTCAAGCTTTGTTTTTCAAATAGGACAAATTTTGTAGTACTCTTCTTTGCTTAAAAATTGATGTGGTGTAGGTTGAAAACTAACCAGCGAGGAAGACGGTTTTCTTCAATTGTTGATTCCTTGGGGTAGGGTTTAGGGCAATGTATTTGTTCCTCCTAGTCGCCATGTCCTCATAATTGACTTTGCCATTTACCTATCACTTGTTGTAGGCGGACGGTGATTGCGGAAACGGAAGCCCTCCTGTGCTTGTGAAGTCCCTGTGTTTGCTATGGCATTGTCTTCTTCAAGCTTTGTTTTTCAAATAGGACAAATTTTGTAGTACTCTTCTTTGCTTAAAAATTGATGTGGTGTAGGTTGAAAACTAACCAGCGAGGAAGACGATTTTCTTCAATTGTTGATTCTCCTGCACACAATAGCAATACAACACTTGTCTAGTAAGTGCTCAAAGTCCCAACAAATGAGGTCTTCCTTTAGACTGTTGTCATCACCCTTGGAAATTCTCATTCCTTCCAAGAATTTGGACTTTGACCTTGAACGTCATTCTTTGTTTGCATTTACTCCATGATAGCATTGATGCTACTTAAAGTTCTATTATAGTCGTAATCTTGTAATCATGCAAGTACGCATAGGGTTTAGGATTCTGAAATTATGTTTGTAAGTTACAGGAGTTGTTCACAATGCCTTTCGTAATCCAGTGATCATGTATCGCTTCTAACACATACTAATGCATTGATGTGGTGAACCTTCGCAGGTCAAAATCCTCACTTATAAGGATGGAATTCCTCAACAATCCGGCAGACTTTATGTTCATGGCCGTTGTAGCGCTCCTTCTTCTACTCATAGCCAAAAGAGGACTAGATCAAACGGGACATGCAGAAATTGAAGAGAGCATCGGTGATATCTTTATGCTGCTAAAATA
The DNA here is from genome assembly GCA_006891605.1 of Pleurozium schreberi. Lineage (NCBI taxonomy): Eukaryota > Viridiplantae > Streptophyta > Bryopsida > Hypnales > Hylocomiaceae > Pleurozium > Pleurozium schreberi. The sequence continues at coordinate 26,008 of VACF01000283.1, read as the reverse complement.
ATCTTGCGACAGATCATYTCTTGAAATGGAGGCCTTCACGCGAGCGGCGATGGATTCTTTCAGGTTGTGCAACGTGTTCTCTTTCTTGGGTGATGAACTACGATATTGGGTTAAACCAAGGTTAACGACTTGGTTTTCCTAATTTTTGCATGAACAGTAAGATGATGAGCGTTGGATCAAAATGTTTCAGATGACAAAACCTACTGTAATGTCATTAGCAAAACTACTCAGGCCTAGCGTTGCTAAAAAAGATACAAAATACCGATTAGCAATTCCAGTCCTTATGCGGGTTCTGTTCAAGTTCACACATGGAGCTAGTTTACTCATTTGCAGTGAAATGTTTGTTGTTGGTTGTAGCATAGTGTCCTTGGTCGTATGTGAAGTTGTGCAGGCAGTGAACATAGTTTTGCAAAGTGAGATTTTGTGGCCTACCGGGCAAAGACTTCTTGAGACGGAGGTTGTCTTTAGGCACCTCTGTGGCCTTCCTGGGGTGGTTGGGACAATCAACAATACACACATTGGAATCTCAAAATTGAAGCATGTTCCAGCCGATTACTTTTACTTCAAATCGGGGGGATTCACTCTCAACTATCAAGACGTCCTCGACAGCAAGAAACGCTTTCTGGACTTATATTTGGATATACCTGGCTCTACCAATGAATCATGTGTGCTGCATAGGTCCACACTTTATCATAGAGCAATGCAGGGCACATTGTGGGATTCCAGTGTCTCCTTGTATCTGGTGGGAGATTCGGGGTATCCCCTCCTACCTTGGTTGATGGTACCCAACCGAGGCCCTAGAAACMTTCTTTTGGCAGAAACATTGTTCAACAAGAAACTTTGATGAAGACGAGGCGTAATAGAAAATGCATTTGACATTTTGAAATTGAGTTTCCGTGAGCTTCTTTTGAAATCAGACTTGGACGTCAATTTTTTACCTGATGTCATTGTGGCATGTGCCATTTTTCACAATATGCTCTTGGGCCAGTCTCACACGGATGTCAAAAGACTGTTTCACATTCTGCAAACTAAGGGCCTTCAGGTGCATGCCAAGGATGATGAAAATGCTATTGTGGATGTCATGGACTTCGTTCGGAATGAAGTGAGCATTCCATCAGCTGTGGACAAACGTAGGGACCTTGTAGTTTTTTTGGCTTTGGGAAGAAGCTCCATAGTATGATAATGACACTACCTTCACCAAATCTCCAGGAGGTACACACTGAAGCCCTTCGGGTTTTTTTTCCAATTTTTACTGCGCTTGGAATCCCATGAAGTAGTGGTATTGGACTATTGGTATTTGTCAGGGATTTTGGTGAACTCAATCTAACTATTCATGGACCACCGTGTTCAGGTCAAAGGTGCCTTTTCTTTGTTTTTGTTTATTAATACACAAAGGTTAATCGTAGTCTACATCTACAGAAATGGAGTGATGTCATCAGCCTTCCGCAAAACTCTTTTACAAGTAGTTTTTGTAGCATTTCAGGTGGATGATCTTGATCATGGCAAGACAGGTGATTGTCGACCATTACAGTGGCAACCAATGGGGCAGAAAATACAAATTAGACATTATTAGTGCAATGTACGCACAATATACTTCTTCTAGGCTAGTAAATGTGGTGGGATATCGTTCATTCACCCCACTTCTTCTTTTGTTTTTTGATAGAATTTTCATTTGCAATCATTACGTGCAGTATGCTAACGAAAAGACGTCTTGTCATTGTAATTTTCATTGCGGCTACATTCGGAGCTTTGCAATTTTTATACACACTTTGCTTATACTGCCCCTTCTCTACTTGTGTCTCCTCATCTATGACATTCTGAGTATTTCTTGCTTATAGTGGTCAGTCAGTTCAACATTTTGTGGATTTGAAAGAGCAATAATAGCTTTCTTGTTATTAGAATAGTACTTAAATATTCATTAGCATTCAAGTTTAGTGAGTTCTAAATTGTAATTGCCACTACATGCTTCTGCACTGAGTTGCACATGGAATACAAAGAGTATAATCAGAAAATGGAAGCTCCCTTTACTAACGCTTTGCACATTAAACTGCTCCAAGTAGGGTGTTGTGAACAACGACGTTACAGGAGTGGGAGCACAATCACCACTCCATTTTCAATACGTACTAGATCTAGAGTAGGAACCTTGAAGGCAAGTCCTGGAACTTGACCATTCCGTAGATCAGTGTTAGGTGGGCCTCATGAGCCTCCTTCTCTGTATGTACTGTTTTGGGGAGACGCAACCCCGCACTTAAAACATTTGAAAGATCCAACAAACACTTGACAACTTCACCTTGTTTCTCTATGGCTAGACGGGCATTCAGATTGACGATTGTAGCATTCTCATGAAGTCTCCTATCTCTTTCTCTTTGGTATTCCATTTGCTCAGTGAAGAGMTTCAAATGGACTTCAATTTTTGACCTCTTACGATCACGACTTGCCTCCACCATTTGCCGCATTTCTCTTGCCATGACCTCCCCGCTTGCTTTGGTGGCTTCGCCAATGATGTTCTGGTAGGACAGATGTTTCCTACAAACAACAGTCTACCTTCCCGACGGCGTAGAGTGAAAGCAGAGGTGTTGCTTGAACTGACCAACAGTGGCGTGATGCCGGGTGGGAGGCCATTCCTCTTGCTGTTCCTAATTGCGACACTTGGCATATAAGTCGGTGAACTGAAGCAAGCATTGGCTGTATGAGCCCCGGTGCTACATGGAGCCAATGGCAATGAATATGTGGCGGGCATGTTATCACTCAGTTCCACCAAGCCTGCTAAATCCACTGGATCCTTGTTCTCTGCATCACTATCAATGTGCTCATCACCACCTTTGGTATGTCATAGGGGTGCTGAGAAATTATTGTCTTCTGTAGACAACAAGTCCCTGGTACATATGAGGTGGTTGCATACTAAGACAATTCCTATAGCATTCGTGGATATTCTTAAAAATATCTTGAGAGAATGATCGAGGTAGTCATTTTTTCTTTCGCTCCGTAGTCATCATGTTCTAGTACTCGATCCCGTTTATGCCAAATTTGGTGGAAAAATCCGCTATGCGCTTGTATTTGGGGATGATTTGATTCCACTTTGATTTGCAAGCATGCATGACCATCATGTGGACAAGGTGACAGTCCTGCTCTCATGACTTCAAGACTAATTTTCATCCACTTCAACGCATTTGGATTCATAAGGTCCCTTCCATCTACAACATCAAGCTCCTAAATGAACATGTCGCGCTTGGCATTCACAAGAGCAGTGATCTTAGTTAGCAACCAATTCAGGCCGCGGTCCTTTTAGACTCGTTTGGGGAGATTTTCTAGAGCTCCGTTTGCGATAATTGTATTACTATGGGGTGCAAGTGAGTGGCCTTGACCCACAACGCCTTGTATCATAGGGCTATCAGTTACTGCAAAACCAAGCAAACATCAWAAGTTACATGACAATATTCAGTGATGGAGCTGACCACAACATCATTAGACTTTTGTTTTGTGGCAGGACTATGTTGAAGATAATAGAAGCATTAGTAAGTTGAATTGGAACTCACCATCTGCTGCAACAACAGTACTAGCAACTCGTGCTTGGCGTCTGACCTGCATATGTAGTGGTACGTGCAAAATAGAATTCAATGCATGAGAGGTCAAAGTTGTGTTTTTGAATTGTTCATGAGATTCACTTACTAGAATATTGACATCAAAACTAGATCGTCCGACTATAACAACGTCCAATGCAATGGTTGGGTGCCGTGACACAATCAGAAATGCATGCTGTGGACTTTAAATATCAAATTATGTATTGTACTGTACATTGATAGTTTGAATGCATGTAGAGCTTCGAATTCCCACGAGGAATTTCATGTCATGCAGTTCTAGGACCACAGGAAGATCAACAAAGGAAGACTTCCTAGACAATTAATCTACTGCATTAAATAATAAAGACCATTTCGAACGATGCTATTGTTGTCTTCCAAACACAACGTGATTGAACAGTTCAAATTGGGCATTGTTTATGCAGCTTCCTTCACAAAGACGGGAATTGAAGTCAATGGATTATTGATGTGGAACTCACCATCACGAGGTTCCGTAGGTGAAACTGCAGTAGCGCCGTAGCTTCCAGCATTCAGTTGGTTTTCCATTGCTGGAATCGAACCTGCACAGGAACGACAACTTTACGTGAGTCATGTGCACGACCTAGAATTTTTCAAACATGCAAGTACAGAGAAAGATGCAACACTCTACAACCAACCATCCAAAGGCAGAAAAAATTGAGTGGCACCTTAAATAAGCAAATCAATTGCAAGACAAACGTGCAAGAGTTGGCGGCTATGTGTGTGATGGCACAAGTGATTGGTGAAGATCAACGTCCTAGTTTATACCTTCAATTCAGTCAAAAAAAGAGCCCGCACTTAATTGCATGGGTTGACTTCTCGATTGCAAATAGATTTGGAAGTGGGCCCTCTCGTTAATTCCACTGATAAGTTGTTCATTGTAAGCGCCATTCTTAGTTAATCGAACCACTTCTCTACCATTAACTGAAAGCAGTCTTGGTAATCTACAATCTTCGTATTTGCTTGATTGCAATGTTATGAATTAATTGCCACAAATCTTGGAAAGCCAACTACAATGACCTCCAAGGAAGTTCCCAACACCGCTCTTTTTGAGTGCCACATTTGCGCCCACGTAGGATCGGCATTCACCAAACAACGTTGGTGTAAACAACCACGCCTTCCAGGTACGAAAATCGCCTAAAACCTTGTCTCATAACGCCAAATGTGAACATACAATTAGCAAGGAACTACATAGAGGTTCTTCTTGAACATTGCCTTGAAGCTTTCCATTTTGACATGATAGGGAATTTGATACAAATTTTTTGACTGAGCGTCTGCATGTTCCAAGTGTGCCATCTAATTTTAATCCCTAAAGGACCAAGTGTCCGTTCAACTCACGCAAGAAATCTTCCTACGACGTCGTTTTTGGTTGGATGTTCATGAAATTTGGATACAATATGTAACTATGTACTCCCTTCCTGAAAATCTAATTTTTTTTTCCAATCAAAAGTTATGCTACCCTAAACTTTGCGGGCAGCTTAGGCAGCTTTGGGCACCATGTGCAAAACTCTTCCTATTATTTTGAAATTTGGCGGGTATGTAGCTTACATGATATAAGATGCAAATGTCAAAAAGAAACCCATGTGTAGACGTGTAGTGTAAAAATCTCATTCTAGAAGGCATAAAAGTTTCTAGGTCTTGTCGGGCAAGGTTGGAAAAAACTTTTCACCTAACTTCAAACATTATGATCTTTTAGTTCATGAAGTGAAAGTTTTTGAAATTTTTTCCACACATTCCTAGAGAAAGCTATCACAAATTTGAATGGTTGAATTTTGAAAAAAAAAAAAATCCATTTTTTTCTTGTTGCCCTAAAAAATGTCAGTTTTTGACAATTTCTGACCAAAATGTGCCTTGGTCTGTTAGGGGTTAATGCATGAATGAATAGTGAATGAGCTTTTACTATGAAGTTCTAGTTTGCCCTGTGCTATTGTCACATGCATTAGGGGAGATTTGAAGGCATTGGGAGGCTATTTCAGGCCCCTTTCTAGTGCTATGAACTAGCCACTAATGGCTAAATTAAAAGAAATTTATAAATTATCAAAAAAATTTAGATTATTCCAAAATCATATTCAAAATTAGATATTATCATCTGACATGGTAGTCTCTCCACCTTGTCAAATTGTTTATGTGGCAAATTTCCTAGAGTTCCCACAATCCGGGAACTTGAAGTCTTCTAACGGCCTAAAAAATCCTCTAGTATCATTGCCATAATTAAAATAAAAGTATAAGTAATTGTCTAATTTTTTTCATTCATAAAAATTTCAAAATTCAATAACTTTTACAACATAGGTTGAAATGTCCCACAAAACAAAGCCCATGCACCCTTCCTAACCAAGGACTTTTTGATAGTATCAAAAATGTGATTGGGRGTGCAAGGTTCAAGAGATTTCAATGTAACAAAATAAAACACAAAACTAGATCCCACTGATTGTCTTGTTGGCCTTGGTGAGCAAATAAGGAGGATTTCAAGGTTCATTGAATTTGGTGGACAAGTGCATTGATGGAGATTGGTCAATCACTTGAAGGGAATCACTATGTGTGGAATTTGTACTTGATCTCTCCCCACCCATTGGGCCCACATGCCACTACAATTGCTCACTAGACACTTGGTAGTTGGTAGCTCCCCTTGCAAACTCCGCCCATCGGTCTCACATGGCAAGAGGCCCATAAAAACTACCATAAAGACTACCCATCAAGTTTTTTGGGCTTGTATGAGCAATTTGGAAAATCTAAATTTCCTAGAAAGACAATTTTTGAGGTACCACAACTAAAGCAACTAAAGTAAACCTCCCATAACTAACAAATCTCCCATGACAAGCTCCTAGGGAACTATCCATTAGAGTCTTATGTCTACCCATAATAGATTTTTTATAATAGATTGTTTCTAATAAATGGGTTTATGATTGCATTAGGTTGATGTATGGCTATAATCAATGCCTTGGGAGATGGTCATGGAGTTATTAATGACTATCATAGGACTCTTAGACCTTTCTAGTATAAAGTTACTTGTCATAAAAAGTTCTTCTGTATTTCTTCATGTCATGGCCATGTTAGGAAATCTTGTAGCCTTGTTAGAAAATGTTATGATCTACTTCAGGTAATAAGACAACCATTATGGAAACACTTTTTGCTAATTTGGGATAGTCTACAAACTAGTCTACAAACTCTTATGGGTCGATTGGGCAGCACAATTCAAAAATTCATAACAAATTCATACTTTGTCAAATAAACAAAATTTCAATTGCTATCTTCATTCCTCACATTTGTCTTTGTATGGAAAAAAAACTGAAATTTTTCCACAAATTGCAATTCAAGTCAGACCACTCATTTTGTCTATTATAGGCAGGTTTACCTTAAAGCAGTGGGGAAGCAACACTATAAAAACATTGAATACCATTGATCTCAAGTCAGATCACTCATTTTGCCTATCATAGGCAAGTTTACCTTAGAGTAGTGGGGAAGTAATAATATTGTAAAAACGTTGGATATCTTCTTTGTCATAAGCAGATCAACAACACCCAACGTTTACAGTGTTGCTTTCCCGTCTTGCTATGGGGCTGCTCTTCCCACCAAGGCTTTTTTTTTTTGGCTTTTTGGTGCTAGATTGCACTCAAAAAAATAATTTGGCTAAAAAATGCCTAAAATAATGTCAAAAAACTTGGATGAAATCGCCAAACAATTTTGAATTTTTTTAAAATCTTAGATGAAATTGCCAGATTGTGGATGAAAACCATACTATACATCCAATATTTGGATGAATGTTGTAATTTGGAGCACCACTATAACATTTAGTATTGCCACTGTGGCACTTTGTAAAAAATGAAAATAAAAGCCCTGCTTCCCACGCCATGCCGGAATGCAGGGTTGATGGCAATCGGAGACCAATTCCTGAGCAGAATCTGCCTCCCAAGGCAGTCGATTACGGGCGAAATAGGTGCCGGTGTGCCGTCACGCCAGCTGAATGGAATCTTGAGCCAGGGGAGCACGCTCGCGCACTACATCTCTTTTGAAATGGCGTCAATTTGGTGTTGAGCTTGCTCTCTCTCGGTAATGTTTATACTTTTCTTGCATTTCTGTTGTGGACAGCTATTATTTGTTGTCTTGGTAGCTGTGTTTAGTTGTCGCCGTTCTGATTTTCCTGCATTCGGGGGGAATTTTATTTTCAAGGTTTCGTGGAGAATGGAATCATGAAGCCAACAACCGCCAGTGCGCAGCGACGTACTTGAAAGGAGCTTCGAGACACATTTATTCATCAATTATTTCGTTTGAATGGCGTCAATTGTTTGCTGAGATTGCGCTCTCTAAGTCGGTAAGTTGTATGCTTTTTTGCATTTCTTGTTCTGGACAGCCAGCTTTGCTGTGGTGTTACGGTCGCGGTGTTTCTGCTGTTTTGTTTCTAAGGAGTATTTGGAGTTTCATTCTGTAGGAGATCGGGAGTTGGGGAGCGTTCGGCTGTGGAGACAGCTCTCGAACAGAATTAAGATCGAGTGATAGAAGAAAATAGAGTGTAGTGCGTGCAATTTAATGCGTTGAGGAGAGGGTTTTCCCGGACGATCAACCTCCTGGAGCAATCACTGGAGATTCGCCAGCAGCGTGGCTCGTTTTCAGGGTGAGCTTGGCGCTTTGACTTCTTCGGTTTCTTCAGATTCCAAGTCATGAGGGAGTGTCTTCGGATTAGGTTACGTTTTCATGCCTCCTGTGAGATTTGAATGGGTTGACTGATTCTTCCCTTGTGAGCATGGAATCCCCTTTCTTGAATTATTATTTCCAGGGTTGTAGGTCATGTTGTTCAGTTGAGTTATGTTAGTTTTTTCCTCTCTTTGCTGGGGTGATTTGAAATCGAGCCAAGATCATTTTCAAGTAGGAGGTGGATGACAATCTTAAGATACTCCCTTGCATTTATCACGCATTTGATGTAACAAATGGCAATATCACATTTTCTGTATGGAGAAGGGCTCCCTATTGGCTCCTCTTTACACTCTACAACTTCTCATTCCTCATACAAGTTTCATCCTTGGAGAAGGTATGACAACCCCTAACATTCTTTGTGTTCTCTTGCTGTTCTTGTTTTTGACAGGTAGCTTTGCYGTGGTGTTTCCTTCGCTGTTTCGTTCTTCCGGCATTTTCAGGAATTTTGTTCTCTAGTTTTGGTTGCGGGAGCGATCGGGCTGTGAGCAGAATCAAGCGGTATTGTGGTAGGGTTTGGGTGTTTGCGGGAGTTGAACATTTTCTGTTGACGTTCGAGTCTCAGATTTGGAAGGGAGTACTTGATGGCTGCGACTACTGTGGTCCGCAATGTGTTCGTGTACGGATCATTGCTCGCTCCCGAAGTTCTAAGCGCACTTCTGCATCGAGTTCCTCGTGCATCTCTTGCGGTTGTAAATGACTAGTAAGTTGATTTTTGTTTGGAATTTTTCATATTCAATCCAATCGTCCTAGCGACTTTCCGGATTCGTCATCTGAAGTACATTTTTTCTCATATTTGCGAAGATGCCGGGGTTCAGGCATCTTGTTCCCCCTCATCGTGATTTTATTTTTGAATGTATTTACTCATCGTTAATATCAGTACTTGACATTGTTCTTGGAATTGAAATGGGTAACAGCCATCGGTACAGCATTAAGGGTCGCATCTATCCTGCTGTGTCGCCTAACAAAGGTGACAAAGTATTTGGGAAGGTATCTCCGCGTTACTACTCAAATTTTCTCATCTCCTGCTGCTTCTGATTCAGATTTGATCAGGCTATGTGCTTTGCTCATACTCGCTCTTTACAGTTGTTCACAGTTCTTGTATTCGTTTTTCTTGACTAAATTAAAAAAGGGGTTATAATTTACTTTTCCGAACTTCTAGTGCTCAGTGTTCCTTCTGTCTGGGATTTTTTTAGAGGATCATGCGAAAGGAAGATTGCTCATAACAAGTTTTGTACAGCAGTCTCGGATACTTTTCCTCTCTGTTTTCCCTCGCAGATCTTGACTGTTTCTATTRCAGAATTCACGTTGTGTAATCCATGGACCTGGCAGAATAATTGACTCGGAGTATTGTGACAGGTGTTGTTTGATCTGAGCGACCAAGAGCTACGTRTTCTGGATGAATTTGAAGATATTGAATACAACAAGTTCACAGTGTCGGCTCTCACTCTGGTACTTCAGGGAAAGCTTGATCTTCTTAATTGACATCTAACTGCTGATCAACTGAGCCAAAGATGCTAGATGCGGCGTGCTGATTTGTTTAATATCATCTCCTGGTGTTGCAGAGTTGTTCCTCAACTCTGATCCTCTCTGATGTGAATTCCGATCCTCTCCATTGACCACATTTAAACATAAAATAGTGTGATTGACATAAAACATGTGAGATAGTTTTGACTACAGCATTATATGCTGCCGTGATGTTGTAACAGAACGCACATGATGCTGACGGAGAATCGGTGAACAGTACCCACAATGACGTAGCTCAGGAACAAATAGGCTCCGGCTGTTTAGAGCGATTGAGCAATGCCCTGACCGTCCCAAATGGCCAGGCAGACAACGTGGCACTTGAAGATAACACTGTTGAAATTTCACCAGGTCGTATTGTTGGACTCAGGCTCGCAACGGAAGTGACAGCATACATATATGTTTGGGTCAAACAGGGAGACCCCGACCTTGTAGGGAACTGGGATTATGAGGTAATCTCATCCTTTCCACTTTGCATATCAACACACTCGTTTCTTTTTTTTTTTCATTTCTTTTTCCTTTTCCTTTGTTATAAACTATGAGGTCGCAGGCTTAGCATGGTCTCCCCGCAAATTGCGTTTATTCCACGTCTTTATTATATCGTCTGCGCCAGTAAGATTGATTTGGTTTCTATCCTCAGTAGTATCTTAAGGCCGTTCTCTGCACCCAAAATGTATTTCAGGTAATTTTGATAATTGAGGACTAACGTGGCTTGTCCCACCACCTTTTAGCGCAATGATGTCTTTCCTTACGAGATGGTGTGTTGCAGGAATGGAGAACGAATCATCTCAAAGCGTTTATGGAAAAGTATTTCAGTATTCGTTCTGCAATGTCATGATTTTAAGCAGCAATCATGCTCGCCCATATGATTGTCCTTTCCTGAGCTTCCTCGTAGATTCTCTACAGTTTCTAGTCACGAAATGTAAATCGTGCAGCCTGATGGAAATGTGTAGGAATGGGCGAAGACCCATATGGAGGGCTACGTGAAGATGTGTAAGAAATTTAAATCCGAATTGGATATAACCTGGGGCGTTGAGGACCGTGGCGAGTAGGCAACCATCTGGCGTACTTCTGTACCATGACCTAGCTCGTAAGGTAAACCGAAAAGTGCAAACTTCAAATTGATTACTCTTAGGTATCTAAAACGTCTCGCTTGTATTCCTTCTCACAGTGGAACATTGTCCACATTCAATGAATATATTATGACAACATGTGTTGTCATGAAACCATCATGTCGCTGATTCTTGTATCTGTAGCTTGTTCGAACTGTAAATGACCACGGYATGGGTTCYTGCCGACTTTGCTGTCACTTTTGGTCTCCACGGAAAAACGACACCTGGCTCTAGGTCGTTCCCCATTTCTTACCTCTGAGTTGCCAGTTTATTAAGTCTTTAGAATGTCAACGAAGACCATTATGTCTATATATTGATTTTGGGGATCAGAATAGGACACCTCGACTGTTATTCATGCTGCTTGTTAAATCATCTCAACTKTCACCTTCTAATTTTCGACTTCTGCTGTAGGACAGAGCAGCACTTCAAAGTTTCAGGTATTTCCCATATTCTGCAAAAGTGAGTGTTGACACGGCCAAAGTTTTGAAATTTTCTTCCTGTGTTCCTCAATGAGCAATTTTATGCGTCGCAACCTCACTCTAATATTTAAGTGTCAACACCTTTTGCAATGAAGATTGTTTGATTGCTAAGGATGGGTGTTGTACCTAATTAATACAGCCTCCTAATTTTCGCTTTAGCTGACCACTACATTTCATGACTTTGACCGACTACTGCTCACCGTAATGATGGTAACTGGTAAGGTTGAATGCAAAATGGTGTGAACTACGGAGCTTCCTTGCTTATAATAGAGGCGATTGAATGGTAATTCCAGGTACGTTTAGAACATTTTTCAATCATCTATGACTGCAATCGATCAGTTGTAGCGATTGAATAGACTCCAAATGTTTAGACTCTCTACCGTTGTAAGGTAGGAGGTCCATAAAGTGCCCTTCTAAGGGCTGAAGCTGAATTTTGGCAAGGTGAAACTGCTTGAAATAGTTTTCAGTAAATTTTCCTTGAAAGACAAGTGGAATTGGCATTTAACCCAAGTCGTTTCATATTTTTTGGAGCTTTGTAAAATTAGTTATGGATTTCTGAAGTTGCGAAAAAGTGCCTTTCAGTGGGCTCTAAAACCGACACCACCTCCTCAAATGTAGACTCAGTGTACATTGCAGAGTGCAAAATGGAGCCTGATTGGTTTTAGAACGTGCTCCATTTTAGAACCTCCTACCTTAGATGTTGAATTTCCCCGGCCATTTGCCTACATTGAGTGTACATTGTAGAGTGCAAAATGGAGCCTAATTGGTTTTAGAACGTGCTCCATTTTAGACCTACTTTAGATGTTGAATTTCCCCGGTCATTTGCCTACATTGAGACGTGCATTTACATAGACAAATAGCCCATCATAACATTCTTGAACCAYTTAGTAGAAGGCCATCATTTTGGAAGCACTTAAGGTAGACTGCTCTCAAAGCGACCACTTAAGGGTTGATTGCGTTTTCAAGCAAGCTAAACTCCTTGAAACAATTTTCAGTAAATTTTCATAGGAAGAAAGAAGGTATTGACATCTAACCCATATCGTTTCATATTTTTCGGACCCTCAAGAAATTAGTTTCAAATTTTTGAAGTTGTAATGCAGTGGTCACAGCAAAATGTACCTTTGTATCGTGATCGCTTTTAGAGCATGGGCGCTTTAAGAGCAGACTACCTTACTGGTATGTAACATGGTGTGAAAACACAGGTGAAGAAGCAAATAGTGAAAAAAGAAAAGAGGAGAATTCAAAGGAACAAAAAACATGGGTATGAATACTTTGCTGCGCAATAAGATCCGCTCAAAGATGAATTCTCCTCAGTTTACACATGTCGTGATTACAGCAGACGCGAGAATTAAGTTACCGGGAAGAAGAATGAGAGTTCAAAAAGAAACTGTAAAGAAGAATTATGGAAAAAGTTCTGTGCGTCTGCCGGGAGTCGAACCCGGGTCCATTGCTTGGAAGGCAATTATCCTAACCGTTGGACTACAGACGCTACAGTAACCCCAGCGTCCCCGTTTTCCAGGCCCACTGAGTTGATGGTAGAGTCTTTCACGATTGCATTTATATTCAGGAGGGCAGGCCTTAGTTATCATGAAATTATGAGGAATTTTAAATTCTGCAACAACCACCTACCATCTTGGACTTTGAAACAAGTATTTATGGGATTTGAATACTATCAATGCAAGTAGCTGATACCAACATCTGTAGCATACATTGCATTTTTGGGTTTGGGGTGGTTTTAGTCATGATCAAAGTTGAACTATTGCTTCAAACTCTAAGTTCCATTAACCCAAAAACAACGCCAAGGCCATTTTCTAGTCGATGAATTAGAGAGCATCTTCCTATGTAGGACAAAAGTGCACCTATTCATCCTTGGAATTTTGTGTGAAAAGGGAAGATCTTCTGCGATACTTTGACTTCCAATGCTTACTTTTGAAATTTTTTAAACCAATGATCCTCACAGTATCAAAATTCATGATTTCCACGGTGACCCGCCCGATGTTTAAGGGTTAATTGTGTAAAATTCTTAGCTTGGTGCATTATTTGTTAGGCTTAARGTAGTGTCATTCATAGGCTCTAGAGTGAAGGAGACAAGGCTTTGCATTGACATAAGTTGTATAGTGTTTCCAAAACTTTGAAGTTAAATAAAACCTAACCAAGTTGCTATTTTAGGTAGTTTATACTTTTGAAAACTTTTTTTGAAATCTAGTCTTAGCATTGAAAATCTGATTTCGAAAATGATTGATTTTGATTTTTCAACTCAAAATTGTGTGCAAGGCGGTGTCCATTACAATCTTGAATTTTCCTAGTGTTGAGGACACTTGGAAATGAGCCTCAAATACACTAGAGCTTGGAGAAAAACCACATTAGAAGTTCATTAACCCTTAATAGAGCCCTTAATTGACAACAAGGATGTCTTGAGACCTTTGGATGGCAAAAATCAATTGTAGTGGATGCAGAAAATGAATTTTTCATCCGTTTTTTTGGGTAAACATGAAAGTAGCTAGAGATGTGCATTGACGTGGAAAGCACAAAAAAGGGTCATTGAATGTATTGTCATTTTTAGGTGCTGTAAATTGTAACACAAAGCCGCGGATATTCATGCCTATGCTAACATGTCCTTTTATGCCCATCATCAAATTTTCAAGTGTTGTAGCAAATTTTTTAGTTGTTGCTTCCATTTTTAGGTGCTGCAAGATATAACTTCCCACCTTCTAACACTTGGTGGTCCATAGTCCATAGCCCACCTTTTTCCTGCGGTAATAGGTCCGTTTTTTTTAGGGTTAAAAAAAATCTAGAGTCGATTTTGAAAAGCCATAAATTGATTGGAGTTATGCCCTTCAACCTCATATGTTTTTTGGTGACCAACTTTTTTAGATTTGACATTTGAAAAGAAGATTGAAACAAGATTCACTTTTGCGATTTTAACACCCTCATCATGATCAAACATTATAATCTTTCAATCCATAAGTGATATTGTTGGGTTTTCTTTTCCTTAGTGATCTTTAACATGTCTAGATTGAATTTTTACAATTACATTTTTTTTTAAAAGAATTCATCTTATCAAAATGTTGGCTTTTTGTTCAATGTATAGAAAATTCCTAGGAGCTCAAAACAGGCCTTGGGCATTCAGGGGTTAAAGAGATCTAAGTGTACATGCGAACAGTAAAATTATCTTACAGTTACTTGATACATTTAATTAAATTTTCATACGAGAAATTTGTGTTGTTAGGTTAAAGAAAGTGCACCACTTGAAAGAAAAAACCCAAGTGGAGAATGATCCACGATAGTTTGATCATGGAATTTGAAGGTGTGATGTATCAATYYTGAACACCCCTAAGCGGGATAAGAGTTTTGTTAGCACTGTGCATATCCKGYATGCTTGTCGCTATTATGCGATGTYCTCAAATCTTGGTTCACATGCTTTTGAAGCCAAGCAAGCCCCATGCTGCAAATCACTTGCAGATTTTCACTGAATAGTAGTCTCATAATTTGGGAGTTTGTGAAGGGCAGGATGCAGACATTCAAGACAAGATAAGATGTTGACAGARTTATGAGAGGAATTATTCAAAAAACAAGTCTGTTACTTGTGAAAGCTCTCACTCATCCAAGGAAAAAACTTCGTAACCAACTCCACAACTATCGCTTATGCCGATAGTGGCCAGTACATATCTCTYTCAGGGTCCTAAGTGGCCCGGGTTGCTAAAAATACGTCACAGAAGGTCTCCGTCCCTCTCAATCAAAAAACTCTTTGTAAGTTATCCCTAAAATTTCCAGTCTGCGCCTTATGCTCGTCCCCGATTGCATTTGCTTTAGCTGGGGCTTGCATTGGCGTGGYGGATTGGAACTCCCCATGCTTCACAGAGGAAGAAAATGGTGTCATGGGCTTTGGTCTTATTGCTACTGTATTGGCATCCTCCGTATAGCACAATAATAATAATYATAATTCCTATATACAGTTGTAGACGAAGGTCATCCATCAATAACAGAGCTGATGAAGCTTGTTTAAACCCTCCCTGATTAGTGACCCTAACCAAAAGATCAGTGATGGTTGGGACAAAGGTCCAGAGAAAGCTGATGAAGATTCGGGTTTCAAGCTCTGGTAAGTGTGACTAACCCTCAGATTACATCGCCGCAACTGGTGAAGATTTGAAGCCTTCGAGGTTGGCTTTCTCCCCAATGAGACCTGCTTCCCTCAAGACTTCCGTGAGCCCCGTTGAAGGAGCTCTCCGGTGCGATGACGCCCTCGGTAACAAAGCAGGAGGCTGCCAATCCATATTATCAACCTCTTGAATCTCCCTGGGAGCGTTGCTTTGTAAATCAGTCCAGAGATGCTTGAAGTTGTTAGCACCACGCACAGCACCTTCATGTCGRGACCCCGCTTTCTCAAACTGCTGCTCCATCTCGCTCGTGAACTTCTTGTCCCAATCTACACTTCGCACCCCAACCAGAGAGATGTTGGTCACGGAGGGTTTGCTTTGAGAGGCTTCGTTCGTGGTTCTCTTGTAGGAAGAGAACCACTTGGCTTTCACGTACTCCGGCTTCCTCCAGGGCGGAAGGAACATGCCTTTCTTCTTCAATGATCGCTTCACGGCCTCCGTCATGACGTTCAGAATCTGCAGCAGCCGATCTGTAGTGCCGACGTAGACCGATGGAAGCGCTTGGTAGACGTGCTTGTACTGAGTGCTTGGTCTTGCAATCTCAAATTGGCTTTGAAAGTCGATGTCCACGATGAGCCTCGTGGCTCCCTCGAAGACAACATCGATGTACTCGTAATCGCCTCCAGGGAAGCTCCCTGCGTGATCCCAGCGAGATTTGCAGAGRGCAGCATTGTAGCCATTGCTGCGGAGGTGCTTCATCACGCTCCGTCGCCTGCACAGAGTGGTGCCGCACTCGGAAGACTTCAACGCGTTTGTTGCGGTGGTGACTTCGGATTGAAGAGCTCGTTCTTGATCGTTGATGCATGGGGATAAGCCGTGGAGCACCTCGCAAAGTTCCCCGCCGAGACTGGACTTGGAATCGTCGTCTTGGAGGAGGCTCAGGTCGGCGCCGTTGCAGGAACCTGAGTCGCAGTTGCAACGCGCTCGGCCACACTTGCCGACCTCCTCCTTCTCCATGAACTCGTGCACCATTGCCACCAAGCAGTTGGAGCTCGGCTCGTGCTCGCTGCCACTGGAGCTGTAGTTCACGATCTTCTCCGCGGGTCCGACCAGGCGTGCTTTCACATTCTCCGGCCATGGATCCGTCACCTGCTTCGCCCGGATGAGCTGCGGCGTGGTAAGACCAGCTGCTGGACGGGAGATGGGCATGGTGATGGGATGCACCTTGGCTGGTTTGAAATTGGTCGACGGATTGGAAGTGCGCTCGCGCTCCTCCGTAGCTTTCTCCGAAAGCCTAGAGGTTCTGCGGCCTGTCTTTGCAGARGACGCGGCCACGGGCCTGAGACTCATGATTCCAGGCATACTGCAACACTCTCACTTGCACGCACCTAATCACCTGTCGATGTCTTGCCACCTCAATTCTTCCTCATTGCTCAAAACAAGAACGCGATGTCCACGAAGGCAATACGAACAAACTCCACTTCACAAGAACCAAAACCTTGAGGAACTCGTRAACACTCGCACAATGTCAATCTACCAGACCTTTAATCCACACAAACGCAGCCACGCTAAAGCCCTCAATCATCAGAATCCACGAAAAAACGCCGCGCATCTCCACAGGACCKGAAAACTCCCAATGACAATCCCTGGCTACACACAATTCCGTTCTATCCCTGCGCTACAAAACTTGGAGACCTCGTGTCTCCGCTGCTACCAAAACTCGACTACCGCCAACAACAAAAAAAAAAAACAATGCCAAGCGATCTCACAACCGACCTCTCCTCTGACTCGATTGAGCACCAAAAAAAGGCTCCGAAATTTTTAATGAATGTGAGAGAAGAGATGTGATTGCTAAGTAGGAGTTTTTTAATCGCGTGGAGAAAGAGCAACGTGGCTGAAGAGGTGGAGAGAGCGCGATGGGGGAGACGGAGGATGGACACGACTGAGAAAACGGGGAYAGCCAAGTCATATAGTGCACGCAGACGCGGAGAAAGGGAGAGAGAGGAACGGGTGAGAAATCGCGGCGCCGGCGTGATGGAAAATCCCGGGGGACCCGCGATCGGGCGAACTCGGGTTCGCCTGTGGCGCCCCGGTGAAACCGAGAGGGAAGCACGTTGCGGAGTTGGACTGGGTGCGCCGTCTATCGACTTCAGGTTTGTAGGGGCCGGAAACCGCTTGGGGGTGATCCACTCGCACTGAATGTCGTATCCACTGGCAAACTATAGCAAAAGCAAATTCACTTTTAAAAAATAAAAAAAATTGGGACTCAAATGGAGATTATTCCCCAATAGAATATGTATTTATCAATTTATTCAAAATGTTTAGGGCACAAATCAAAACGAATTCAATTGCAGAAGAGAGTAACAAAATTCATTCTTACACACCAAAAGCAAAATATTCAGTACAGTACTTGTATTTTGTAATTTTTCATAAACAGGGTTTTTTTCATTTTTTTTAAGGTGTTGGAGGTATATATGTTTTCAATTGATAGAGAATGGCAAAGGAGGTTTGGCTTCTTTCCAATTGCATCCTTGTCTACATTCGCCCAACATTTCAAGGGTAGAAATGTTGGAAGGATGTAGATAGGAACATGACTAGGAATAAGGTCCCTAATGGATGCGTCTACCTTATAGAGAACAACCGCAAGGAACTACAAATTTCACTACACTAACAATGGTAAATAATGTTACCTACACTAATTGATTTAAAATAGCCATAAGTTTTTACTCTTTATGAACATTTTTACCAACTGTAGGTACAAAGTTTTCCCAACTATAGTACTATTAAGATCCATGCACTTCGTAAAAATATTCATGAAGAGTAAAAACTTATAGCATTTCTAAAATAGACAGTATGGGTAACACTATTTACCATCATTAGTCTAGTAGAAAATTCATTTTTTTTGTTGATTTGGTTCCATTCATGCTCGGTAGATTGCCCTTGAAGTGTCCCTCCGAAGTGTCATTAAATTGTCCCCTTCACTTGATTGTAGTTAATTGGCTGTCGATTTTGTGAGATTTTAGTTTTAGATCCAACTACATGATGGTTTCAATGGCCTAGGGAGCTTCCACTTTGAAAAAACCGTAGAAGTTACATGCCATTTCCCAAAACTCTAATAACTTTTTTTAGAGAACTCATGGTTTTCAATTGCTAATACTACAAAACTATTATTTTTGAGAAGAGGTGCCTCCAACTATGATGAATTGCTTATATTGACAACTTTGCGTGTTTCCACCATACTCAACATCCATAGAATTTTTTGTGCGTGAGTGCATAACTATAAGACAACGTGTCTAGCTCTCTAATACTAAAGTATTTTTTTCTTTAGAGTAGGCAACCCATTTTCAACCACCACCACTCCATTTTCGCAATATAGTTTGGTGTATTTCCAATTAGTTGTGGTTTACGTTACAACTCACACAGAGTCACACTAGCAAAAGCAACATAATCGTCCAAAAAGTGTACATGGAAAGCACAAGAAGGATCACACTATGTACTTTCAAAGCCACAATTAACACTTTCATCGATTTTTGCAACGAGACTATGATCTAAAATAGAATGACCTACACTACAAGAATAGATTACTTCACAAACTCTTCAAGGAAAAAAAATTCACATTAATTTCATTTTTCACGTAAAAAATGTAAATAAATTTTAAATCCTTCTAAATTCATTTTCAATGTCTTTGCTCAGGGAAATTTTTTCCTTCAATTCAACACACCCATCATCCGGCATATAAGGTGGGTACACCCAAAAGCGTAGCTAACCTTAAAGCACCATCTACAGTTTGTGTACATTTCCAAAATTAACCTTGTACACAGACTATAAATGGTGCTTTCAGAAACAACCTTTGACCCTTAATAACTTTTGCATACTATATCCAAATGGCATGTTTATTGTTGCATTGGAACCTCTTTTCACTAGCCTACAAGACAATATGAAAATTTGAAAGCCTAATAACAATAACTAGACACAATACCAATTTGGGGCTTTTGGTGTGTTCCCACCTTATGCCTAATTCCTTAAGTGGTTGGAAATGGGTTGCCATCCATCACTTCCAAAGTTATTTAAGGTAGAACCACCCATTACCAACCAGTGCCCCATAGCCAACCATAGATTGACTTATTTCCAACCGAAGTTAGAATGGGTTTTTTTCATCTTTTCAANCTGTAAAAATATTCATGAAGAGTAAAAACTTATAGCTTTTCTAAAAAAGTTAGTATGGATAACACTATTTACCAGCATTAGTGTAGTGCGCACCATTGTGCCTAGTTCCTCCCTAGAAATCCTTGGAATTAAACATCAAAATTTAACTTCTTGTGAACTTTCAAASCATTATGCACCATTTTTGCTTAGAATCTTTCTAAAAATCTTGTGAGTTCATTCAAAATTCAAAATTCAAAATTGCTTGGTAGTGAGGTAGTAGAACACCCAAAACAGCTCACGTATCCATTCATGCTCGGTAGATTGCCCTTGAAGTGTCCCTCCGAAGTGTCATTAAATTGTCCCCTTCACTTGATTGTAGTTAATTGGTTGTCAATTTTGTGAGATTTTAGTTTTAGATCCAGTTACATGATGGTTTCAATGGCCTAGGGAGCTTCCACTTTGAAAAACCCGTAGAAGTTACATGCCATTTCCCAAAAAATCTAATAACCTTTTTTAGAGAACTCATGTTTTAAATTGTTAATACTACAAAACTATTATTTTTGAGAAGAGGTGCCTCCAACTATGATGAATTGCTTATATTGACAAATTTACATGTTTCCACCATACTCAACATCCATAGATTTTTTTGTGTATGAGTGCGTAAATATAAGACCGCGTGTGTAGTTCTCTAATACTGAAGTATTTTTTCTTTAGAATAGGCAACCCATTTTCAACTACCACCACTCCATTTTCGCAATATAGTTTGGTGTATTTCCAATTAGTTGTGGTTTACATTAAAACTCACACAGAGTCACACTAGCGAAAGCAACATAATCATCCAAGAAGTGTACATGGAAAGCACAAGAAGGATCACAATATGTACTTTCAAAGCCACAATTAACACTTTCATCGATTTTTGTAACGAGACTATGATCTAATATAGAATGACCTATACAACAAGAATAGGTTACCTCACAAACTCTTTGTGGAAAAAAAATTCACAGTAATTTCATTTTTCATGTAAAAAATGTAAATAAATTTTAAATATTTATAAATTCAATTTCAATGTCTTTGCATAGGGAAATTTTTTCCTTCAATTCAACACACCCATCATCTAGCATATAAGGTGGGTACACCTAAAAGCATAGCTAACCTCAAGCGCCATCTACAGTCTGTGTACATTTCCAAAATCAACCATGTACACAAACTATAGATGGCGCTTTCATAAACAACCTTTGACCGTTAATAACTTTTGCATAATATATCCAAATGGCATGTTCTTTGGTGCATTGGAACCTCCTTTCACTTGCCTACAAGACAATATGAAATTTTGAAAGCCTAATAACAGTAACTAGACACAATACCAATTTGTGGCTTTTGGAGTGTTCCCACCTTCTGCCTAATTCCTCAAGTGGTTGGAAATGGGTTGCCATCCATCACTTCCAAAGTTATTTAAGGTAGAACCACCCATTACCAACAAGAGCCCCATAGCCAACCATAGATTGACTTATTTTCAACCAAGGCTAGAATGGGTTTTTTTCATCTTTTCAAAGTTGGGACTAAAAGTTCATGATACATGTTCCAAAGTAGTGCAAAAAAAAGTAGGAATGAGTGAGTGGAAATTTTTTTTTTTTGAATGATCAAAATTGGAAAAGTCTAGAGATCGGCTATAGGTCCGGAGCACTTTTGCCTTTCAAAATTCCTAGCAATTTCAATTCATGTGATAAAATTACCAAAGTTTTTGCAATCCACATTATTTTTATCAACACACCTCTAAAAATATTTACCTTGCATTCCATTGCTTCAGGTTATAGGTGGTCCTACCTTATTTACTTTTTTTTTCCTTCTTCATTTGAAATTTGGTGAACTACCGTTCCTAAACGGCACTGCTTATCTCTCCCCCTCAGTCCCGCCAGATGCAAGTTCCAGTAATAACTTATCCATGCAGGCATTGATGAGGATGAGTCATCTGCACGGCTCCGATGACTCACCGTCCCAGTCCGTTGAGTCAGACGGCCCCAGCCGAGGGACACGGGGGCACGGGACCATGGCCCCTCCGCTGGCCGGGCTGCGCAGAAAATGCACGTGAGTCAGTGAGATCCCCCCCGAAGGGCCCTGCTGCCAAGTGCCCATTGGACGGAGGAGAGGCCCCCTCCTTTATTTTCTTTTATTTATTTATTTTCCCTACCAGTCAGTATTCACTATTGTACTGTAGAAATAGTATTGATTCCTTTTGGATATTGCTAAATTATTGATTAGACTGAATGACGAACTTCATGAGGGAGGGGAGATGAATTTTATTTATTTTTGATTATTTTTAATTTTATAGTAGTAAGCTGAGGGATTAGTCATTCCTAGACTGATTTCTTTTTTTCAATTTGAGTGGCAAATATCGTTTTAGTACAATTGATGTTTTTTTTACATAATAAATGATATTGAAACAAATACATGAAATTCTGACTATTAGGGAGTCTTCTTGTAGTTAGTCATTTCCTTGATTCATGTTTGAAACACATGCATAAACCCATTTCATTGCATTACAAGTAGAAATTCAAACAATTTAAGTGGAATTAATTGGTCCAAAATTGGGTTAAAGAACATTTTCACATGACCTACTTAAAATTGCTAAAAAGAATATGAAGCCCAAATAGTGCATCCCTTACCACTCCAAATTCCATAAATTAAAGATGATAAACCAAAAAAATTCAATTCACTATCTAAACTTGATATTTGAATTATCTAGGAATGAAACTTGTTAGTTGGATTTTTGACCTTCGGAAAAATTCATGTAAAGACGGCAAATCCTTGGCTCCCTCTTTCTTTCTAACTCTTAGAAACCATCAATCAACTTCCATATATCATATGACATTTGAGGCCTCCAAGAGACTGCGAGTTCCTGGATTGTAAGAACGCAGAAAATTGCACCACATCGGCACTATGATGTGGCCAAGAGCCTGTCACGTCATTTCTTTTTTTTAAACTTAATTAATTTTTTAATCAGTCGTTCCCTTATTACATTGGGAACATCGAGGAATCAGGGCTGAAACGACCCTCATGTAATGGCGACACTTGATTTCACTCCCTTCTCTGAAACCAACCCCTACCAATACTTGCCTAAAAATGTACTCCCACTATTCTCAAAAGTCTATGATTGATTTCAAAAACACCTCTTTTCACTCTCAACACTTTGAATTATTCATAGTTTATTCATATTCAGGTTCAAAAAGTGCATTCTAAAAGACTCTCGAATCCCGTCTCGACTACCAATTTAGCCCCCATGTATCACATATAAATTATAAATAATAGAAATAATAGAAACCATGTTGAATTGCTTATTCGGTCGGTCGGTCGAWTTTAGGGATATAACTTAAGTCAGTTCTCCTTGGAAGTTCAAAGACTTGGCTGTCGGAAGCCGCACATGCTTAGAGCATGATACTTCCCCCACCCGAAGTGATCTCCGCGCACTTCTTTATTACTGTGCCCTGAATATGCCCCGCCACTGCCAGGATCCCACCGGCACCCCCCGTTTGAACCGCCACTCCGGCACTCATTCCGGATCCCCCCAGGCACTGCCCGGCATATTCCCAGCACTCCGTCCTAATTCCTAAAGCTCCCTGAATATGCCCCATGGAAGAACCTCAACTCAACTGAACTCCGCTCCACTCCCTGGCTGGCTCGCTGGCTGTCGTTCGTCCCCTGATTCCGTTCCAGCATATTCCCAAGGGTGCTCACACGGGGATCCTCTCCTCTTTTTTTCTTTTTCTTTTTCTTTTCCGTCTTTTTCTTCTTTTTCTTTTTCCCATTTCAGGTTGTGTTTGCTGAATTATTATCGTGTGGCAGCCAGTGAGGACATATTAAGCTTGCAGTCCAGTCCAGTACTGTCCAGCGAAGCCAGGTCCGATGTCAACACAAAATTGCCTAGCTAAGCTTAGCTTTACAGTCGAGGTCTATTGGACAGGCATGGTGTAATAAATGATGTCACAGTCTGCATTTCCGTTCACCGGGCAAGTTCCCGTCCGTCTTGTCTTTTCAGTAAAATTTTACTAAAAACTTACTTAAAGGTCATTACTTAAAAGACTATACTACTAGGACTAAACTTAAAACACCCCTTTCTCTTGTAGTGGTAACAGGTTTTTAGTAGTAGTGATAGTAGTAGAAGTAGTAGTAATAATAATAACCAAAATTAGTTGTGAGTGTTTGGGTCTTTGTAGTATTGACTCATTTTTTCAAATAAGATAGTTACTCTATATGTCCTATTCATATACCATTTTTACACCACGCAAATTAAACCATAAAAGTGCCATCTAGGATAGATATACATTCCAAATTGCATGTATATATTGTAAAAGTGCCAAAGTTGCGGAAAAGCACCACTTCATTGATTATTGTGCAGGATGAAATCAACTTGGAAGTAATTATCAATGATTTTTATAAATGCGGGATTTTTTAACCTATTGAATGTATTTTTGAATGCACTAATCATGTTCAAGAGTCTTCACAAAGATCATTTGTAAAATTGTTCCTCCTTTAGAAAAGGTTGTAAAACTAGTCACCATTGCACATGAAGGGGTGTTGGAGGTAATTTGATTATCCATGACTATTAGGTATGGTAGTGAAGGTTACCATTATTTGGTGCTTGCTTTCAGAAGTAGACTCTTTAGTTAACGTATATTGATAAAGTATATTAATGATTTAACCAATGGAATTTAAAAACATTCATGCACATCAATAACAAAATTCTAAAGTATATTATACTTTTAGTTTTATGTAATGTGGTTTGTTTATGAGTGGACCTTTGGAACTATACCCTTGTACTCTAGCTTTATACTCATGTATTCAATCAAAGCTTTGTAATTTGTATAGTATCTACACTGATTAGGGGGTTTTAGGGGACCAAATAATTAGAGGGGCCTATGTTCATCCCTAGGCGGTTTACGCCAGACAATGCGCTAGTTGTCAAGGATTTTGTGTGAAAATAAGAGCACCTCCTTGATGGGCTCCACCATCCTTGTTGACACTTCTTTATGCAAAATCTCCTCCTCCTCGAGCATTGCCCCATAAGGTAGGCACCCGAAAAATGGCACCCGACCTTAAACCACCATCTTAAGACTGTATACATCTCCAAAACCAATTATGTACCTATTTGTAAGAAACGCTTTTAAAAACAAACTTTGACCCTCCATAACCTTTGCATATTATATCCAAATGACATGTTCTTGGGTGCATTGGAACCTCCTTTCCCTTGCCAACAAGACAATGTGAAATTTGGAACATCCTAATAATATCACTTTAAATGTAGATATCTTGAAATTTGTGCTTTCAAAAATTTCTGAAATTTTTGCCACACATTCTAATACTAATTAGATGTAAGATCCTATGGTTAGCAATTTTTAAATTCTTTTAATCTTTGCCATAAAAATAATAATTTTAAGTGTTTTTTCATAGAAAAAAGGCCTTGGTCCTTCAGGGGTTAAGTAACAATTAAAAGCCTTAAATCCAAAATGAAATGAAAAGGAGTATTTGTCAAAAAGTTGGAAGAAATTTTTTAATGTTTTAGAAGGCACTTTGATGAACCATATAGAGAAAAAATCTAAAAATGAAAGGAGCAAATTTGCCAAAAACTTTGAATGCAAAAACTACAATGAATCTCTTAGAAGATGCTTTTAACCTATGAGAGAACTTCTAATTGTTAGAATACTTTATGTATCTTTGCACTAGAAATTTCAAATTGGAAGGAATAAATTTGTCAAAAGGTTGAATGCACTGATTACAATAAATCTATTATAGGGTACCTTTTTAACCCTAAAAATAAATTTTAGTTGTTAAAATATTTTATTTATCTATGCACTAAGAAAATTCTAAATGAAAGGAGTAAATTTGTTTAAAAACATATGAATGCAAAAATTGTAATGAATCTCTTACAAGGTACTTTTTTAAACCTATAGATAAACTTTTTGAAATGTTAGAGTACTTTATTTACCTATGCATTAGAAAAATCTAAATGAAAGGAAAAAATTTATTTCACATTTGGAAAAACTTTCAACTACATGACAATTTACAAATTTCTAGATGGGATTGAGACCATTTTACCACAAGAGTATTTTTTATTCTCTTCATGAAATTTTTTTATATATGGGAGTCATTTTTTCTACTTTGTATAAGTGCACTTTCAATTATTGCATGTGGGTGCCCAACACATGTTCAAGCTAGTTTGAATACAAGGCAAACACACCTAATTTTGTCTTTCTACCTAATTTTGTTCGAATGAACTCATTTCATAAGAATCAAAGAGCATGTGTGATTTTCATCACTTAATCCAAAAGTGATATAAATTAAGCTTACTCCAAGATTCTTAGGATGGAAAGGGA